>VJOZ01052753.1:248-14485 GCA_009801055.1 Stichopus horrens | reverse complement strand
TGAGCCAAGATTGAAAGTGAAATGCTGTCTAAAAATATCTTATAACATGTCCCTTCATCTCTGCAATGGGTATGGGTTTCCGCTGAATTGAATTTGTGCTTTTACCGACAGCTTTTTCAAAGAAAGAGTGAAAATTCCTTTCCACAACTGAAGGAAAGCAAATTTAGGGGAGCATCTTTCAACTTTAAACTTTGTCTTGATGTCATAATGACTGGAGGTCTGTCTCATGGGCATAGGACTATTCTTTCACAAAAAGATGTTTATGATACAGTTTAACCAGCAGTTCAAAAAGAGCATCCGTTCCTTCTTTTTCCAAATTTCAATTAAAATTATTGGAATCTGCTTGACAGAAAATGGCAAGAGTAAGGCAGGTCTAAAATTATACATTACTGGTCAGCATCCACATTTTGAAGTCCCAATTAACACTGTGGGGTTGAATAAACTCTAAAACATATTCACAAGCACTGATAGCGTCCATCAGTGATCTACAGTGACCGTTGTCTGTTGGATCCAGAAGTTGATTCCCCTGCTTTTTAGGGTTGGGGCAAACATCGTTGCCTGAAGTGTACCTGATTCAATAAGCTGGTGCAACTTAACACCCTCTCCCAGTAGTTTTGAAAGGTACAGCTTTTCCCCATACTTCAGGGCTGAGATTCTTAAGGAGGTACCAAATGCAAGCTAAATCTACAGTACCTAGGATGTACTGCATGTGCATATCACACTGGGAAACCTACTTCCAAAGCAACTGTGCAGGGCAACAATTCCTCCTCTCTTGTTCTTGGATGTGTCGGACAACTTTTCGTGATGCAACAAAACAGTTTCGAATAAGTATATGAATGAGGTGAACTAATGGGTTGTTTGTTTACGTTTCACAACATTTAACCGTCAGAAAAAAACCCCATGAAAATTCCTCTATATGAGGAGGAGCACATATTACAAGAGGAGAAGAGTTGCAAAAATTGGTGGAGAGGTGTTGAAGTATGGAAAAACAACCCATAACTATTTGAAAGATAAAGGGTAAAGGTGTTATTTGAAATTGAATTATGCTCAAATCAAAGGACTGACATAGTTACCCTGATGGCAACATCAAGGAACAGAACAAATGTTTCTCACATCATGTCCATTCACTTTAGGTTGAAATTCCACCCAATCCAGACAAGATACAAAACTGCTAAAAATTTGAGCTTGCATGGCAAAATCTGAACTCATAATCTGAAACAATGCAAGCAACTTAAAATACATCACTCCTGGTAAATGAAAGACTGAGAACCTTTTCCACTCATCAGAACAGCTTGAGCAGAAATTGTCACAAATATTCTTTTAAATTGGCATGTTGTACTGAATGCATCTCATACAATGAACCAGACATCATCACTGTAGAAGACAGGTTGAAAATATGTTTTTCAACTTTCCAAATGATGTAAATAACACAATCCTAACTCAGTTACTTACAGGGCAGTGGCCAAAACCACCGGCATGGAGAAGTACTATGTTGTTCTGACAAGGCAAATTTGTAGAAATTTGCAGTGTTAATAACTGGGACTGTCTCTAAATAGGTTTAAATAATAGTTTACCTTTCCTTACTCAAGACGGTTCTTTAGTAATGGAATGTACAGTATGATCTAGTGCGTAGTCCTTCCTGAGCCTCATCATGTGTTCATGAAGAAAGGCCAGGGAGTTGATTTGATATGAGTTCCGTAATGTTGCCCACACTTTTAGGTGCTCATCTTTTTTTTGTGAAAGATTTCCAACAGCTTAAGCGACCGATTCACTAATTTCTGTGTGGTGTCAATTTTGTCAAAACATTTAATGCCAAACTTTCTTTGTACAAGTGGCAAAAACATGCTACCACTTTGAATACAAAGAACATGTGTGTAATGGCAGGTCCATCTTCTATGACACTTGTTGTCTGTATTGTATTACATTGTTGTCTTGGCAGTATCAAAATCTTGGTTCAATGGATGCAAAACTGACAGTAAAGGTCATCAAACAGTTCAAAGTTGGCTCATTTATTACACCTACATCTCTCCTCTTGGTCTTTTCTTTGTTTGCACAATTTTCCACACTGAAATGATGAGAAGCTGTTTTAAATTGCAAACAGACACAAATTAAAGAACAGAGAAGGGACAGCTGGGTCAGACAAAGCAGGCCCTAGTTTTTAGAAAAACCTCTCTTGCAATCTCATAGTTGGATTAAAGTGACTGCCAAATTGAAGTCTTGAAAGCAATGCTTATTTATGCAACTGGCTTCAGTTACCTCTCTTTTGTCATGCTATTTTAGGAAAGTCCGTAAAGAAGAATGCTTAAAAAGAAAACGAAAGAAGGCTAAAGACTAAAAGAATTAGACAGACTAAAATGACTAAACAAGACTAAAACACTAAAAAAATTTTAACATGGGACATCCCCCAAGATGTTTTTTTTTAAATTCTTATAAAGCCTGACCATCTGATGTCTTACTCTTTGATTACTTTCTCTCCTTTAAGGGTGACACACCCCACATACTGGCCATGGTTGCAGTTGAGACTTACCCTTCAGCATATCTGAGATGTTTCAAACATTGTATTGAGTTCCCTGACTTCTGTATTGGCAGATTTGGCTTCTTCCATCGCTTGTGAGATGGCGCTTTTGTATACCCCTCTACGCTTCTTGTTGTACCGTTCTTTGAAGTATGGCAGGAATGGGTATAGCTTGTCTAGCTGGATGTGCGATATGGTCGTCGCACCCAGCCAGCGGACCTTGGCCTCCTGCTGAAGTACTGCCCCATTGTCTCGCCTGCTGACCACTATCTGGGATATCCTTCCGGGCCACCAGGGAAAGCCGATGATCTTGCCCCAGACGATGTCCCCCAGGCACATCGTCCTGCCATCCTGCAATCTGTACTTTGTCACATTCTTCTTGTGAATTTTCAAGTTCAGAGGGGGAACTTTCTTCGCTTGGAGGTTCTCATTCGAGTTCCCCAAGACGTCGTTCCTGTCTGACAGTTTTTTCACCTTGATCTCGTCCTCTTGATTGGTCTCTTCCTGCTTGATAAAGTCTGTTGAGGACACCTTAACCTGTTTCTTCGATCGCTTGGGACTGACGCTACTGGCGTAAGAGGATTCGCTGGAGGTATCTGAAGATTTCCCTTTCGAACACGGCACGTAGATGTCCTGAACCAAGTGAACCTTTAAGCTGTTTGCTAAGACTTCCTTTGCTGCAATTGATGAGAGAGTGTTCTCTTTTTCTTTCTCTTTTACTTTGGTTTCTTTAAGACTCGGTAGTTGGTGCTTTGTGTTCAGCGTTACTGGATTTGCTGGGGCAGTGCTAATCAGCTGGACAGGTTTTGATTTCTCGCTGCTGTGATGGAACCCATTTACGACCACCTTTTTCTTCTCTGCGAGTCGAGGTTTTCTATTTTGTTTGACGTCTTTTGCGCCCTTGGATACGCCATTTAATTTTTTATTCTGGACTGGAACGGATGTCTTTTTTCCATTCTGCTGCTGACTGTCTATGACTTTATTGTCACTCCCTGATGAGCGGGGAGAAATTGTTACATGGTCTTTACCCTGAGGAGTGGCATATGAAATCTTGAGAGTTTTCTTCAAAGAGTGAACTTGTGCTTTCTTTAGACTACTTGTGGGTTTCTTAAGCGGAACTAACCGGGGTTTTTTCTTCGGTAAACTGCCCCCACTGGCCAGCAGCTTTCTCTTCTTGGTGCTCTTCTTTGAACAGTCTTGTTTGCAATTGCTACACAAAATCTGACGGGGACGCAGTTTTAACGGTCTCGTCCTGGTTGTGTAGGATGGTCCAAGCTTTGGCTTAGGAGTAGACTGGGGCTTGCCGCACAGGAGAGGCCTTGGGGGAGGTAGAGGCATGTTTTGAAAGTATGACTGACGATAACTGAGTGCTGAATGGGGGTCTCTTTTGACAATGTCTGCTTCTATCGTAGCGATCTCGCTTTCAGGGACACCAAACTTGTCGTTGAGATCCCTTCTGAGGATGTCATTGCTAGCAAAACCAACCGGGCAGGACCTGAAACAAAAGAGAGGCAAGATGAAAATTAGTGAATATACAATAACAGTGAGGAAAGTATGCATTAAGCTGGGGATTGTGGGAGTATCGACCCAAAAGAGCAAATCTGTCTCCAAAGGGATCAGTAAGAAATAGTCCCCTCAAACTTTGAGTGAGTAAGTTTGAACATCAAAATACTCACTGACTGCAAAAACACCTAACTAAGAATCCTAGTGGTCAGTTTAAGTCCACAATCCACATACACTGATTCATTCTGTACATGTGTAATAAACGCAAATACTGTATTGTCGACGTATAGAATCTAATGGGAAGTTGTCCTCCTGTGAAGCTTTCAAGGAAACCCAACGAGGACATGAATTAAGCTACAGAACAATCAGCTGGAATTAGGCAATATATCACAAAACGTGTTGGCTAAATGAATAATTAACAGTTTATCACTTGTTCTGTGCACAAATTTAAAATCCCTCACAGAGAGAGGGACATTCCATCCAAAATTTAACTAGCAAGTGCAAACATTGCATTGAGGTAATGTGAGAATATTTTTAGACTTTGCATGAGACATCTGATTATACAGATGTAGTCCCTTCTGTTTGAGTCTAGCATAGTTTTTGTTGTTGAAATTGAAAAAAAGGGAAGTAGGTGATTGGGCATCACCGTTTTTATCAAAAAAAGAGAAAAACCTAAAGCATGAGTTCTGTCAATGAAAAATGTCATTTCTATAAGCATATTTCACCTACGGTATTAAACAGGAATGTTAATGGACTCATTCTAGGTGAGCATAGACATTCTTACCTCTCTGACTGTGTGATGATTGGACACAATGAAGTTTCCATGAGTCACATATTTACTAACAGTATAGGAGGGAAATAAGATGGCACATAGGGTGGGCTGAAAAAAAGGTTTTAGTTTGGTTAGATTAGCAATGATCTAATCTTGAAAAATGTGGCTGACAATGACAACAGTGAACAATGTCACTTAAAAACTACAAAGTCTCAATCTGAAGAATTGGTGAAACTTGGTAGCAACACGCACTGACATAAGTAGGCACTGACATAAAAATAAAGAAATATGCCATGTGTGAAAGAGTTTGATTCATTTCACTGTACATATTGCCATATCCTTCTGGTGAATCCCTGTTATTGCTGAAGCAATCTCATCAGTGATTCAAATTCTGCTAACCTGAAAGGAGACAAAGAAATGTTAGACACACAAGAAAAAAAAGTGTACATTTTTAAACCTCATGTTGGTACACATTGTACAGCCAGGAAGCAGTAGCGTGTAACATGCAGTTCACGCTCAGTCTCTTTTACTTGTAATTAAACAATAATATAATGACCTAACTTTTGTACATAGTGTAAATAAACAACGGCAGTGAACTGTGGATAGTCGGTGTTTTCACTCGAAGCATTCTCTACAAACAAACCAAAACCATAGATATGCTCTCAACGAGGATTATGAGCAGACGCTGAGTTTATAATGAAAAATTAAAATCCTCTTACCCTACAAACAATATGATTCACTCTCAAACTTTGCGCTCTGTTGCTTAAACAAATATTTTGATAGAAATGTTGGTCACTACATGACTTTTGCATTTTATATCGATGACCTATTGCACAACAGACTACTCCTGTATATGATGAGCTTTGGCTATTGCAATCATTTTGTGTGAATACAAATAAAAAAAATTTTTCATGACTTGATTGATCCCACTCTATACTAACAAAGTAGTTCACATTTATCTGCATCAAAGTTGATAATTTTATACGCAAATCTTGAAGGCACTTGTCTGCAATCAAGCATATCAGCATTTTGCAATAAACTAATTGTTCTTACTTCAGGGTAGAAAAGAACCATTTGGCAAACTCTACTCAACATATCTGTACACAGTAATTTCAAAAGGTCTGTAAAACTGCCTGTACTTCTGCATATTTTATTCATTAAACACAAGATTAGTCTACGAAATTGTAGCATCAGTATTCTGTAGCACATATTTATTTTATTTATGTTTGCATGGAAATTAATTCATAGTTAGGCTACAGCAGATGAACTACACAGCAAAATTTCAAACCAGAAGTTTCTCGTACACTACACACTGCTGCAGCTGGTGAGGGGGACTAGTTGGTGGTCCATGTTCAAAATTGTTCAACCAAAGTTCAAAGTTGGAGTGACACAAAAAGTTATCCTGAGGTGACTGGTCAAGATTTTTTCTTGGCATAGAGAAAAATAAATTCTTGGCATCGTTTTGACTCTAGCATACTAAGCACCCTGGGCCTTCGGAAAGTATGCCCTGTCAGGAATTGTAACTATGTAGTGTGTAACAAAACATTCCCAAAATTGCAGGTCACCTGCAAGTGTTTAGTTACATCAGATTCATTTTAACACCAATATGTTGATCTGCATACTTGGGCCATTAAAAACAGCCCTAGTCCTCAGAGAGGTTCGTAGAAGCATTATGATTTTATATTACAGGACTGTGACTTGAGAGCAGAAATTTCCAAACACCCACCGCTTAAACCCCCAACCCCAAAGGCCAGCTTCACTTACAACATGGACAAGAAAATAGGTCCTCATGATTGTTTTTTTTTTAAAACAGAACCTGAAAGTGGGTCTACATGGTGAAAAAATGATGGAACATGCAACTGGGTACCCATGATTTTTGAAATCATATGGCCTGAGGTGATTTTCAAAATTTAATACAGATTTGAGAGTTCACTATGTACATATATATATTTTATTCAAATGGTGCTGCACTAATCAAACACTATTCCAAATATTGGGCTCCTGAGCAGTGGGTAATTTGCCCTGTCTCAAAAAACACAAGTCATATCCAACTCCTAGGGCAGGTAAGTACTGAACCAATGCTTGCACCATGCATACAGGAAAGTTTGAAATTTCCAAGCCAAGTTTACACCAGTTGATGAAACTGTCAATTATACCCTGCAGCAGGTGTCGACGAACCACCTGCCTGGGGGCTGGGGTCAAAGAGGTGGGTTGCAATCCCATTTCGAGAATTGTTGGCTTCGCAAAACATTAGAGGCAAAATGATTACCCAGTGTTTTTCTGGTCAAAATGCTAGTTATTTCTAAAGAAAGAAAATGAAAACAGTCAGGTGTATTCATATACTATGGAACCTTGGCAACCCACACCATGCCAGCTCATCTTCCAATGCCAATTATGCCTACAAAATGGCTTGTAAAGTCTGAATGTTATGCCAAATATATTTGGCGGGTTACCAGTCATTTCACCTGCTTGCAAGTTCATCCTAACCAGGTGGTGATGGTCGTTTCGTCGCCTTACAAAGTTACAAGTTTGTCCCGTAGAGAAAGTTGCTTCGCTCCCCAATACCTACCAGTTTGTCCCCATGATATGCACGTCACATGCCAATGTGACAGTTTGCAATTAGAGTTCCTACAATACCAAAAGCAGTGTTCACAACAGCAAAAACTATTACAGCGACAATGTAACGCACGTAAATTGTGGAGAAGCAAAAAACTTGGGAATAGTGCTCAGTGTCTTTGCCAGATTTTTGTTTCTAGTGATATTTTTTCCAACTAACCGGAATCATTTTACCAATCAAGCAAAATGTTTAATTGAAATTTTGGGGAAAAATAAGAGATCATAGGCTGGCCGAGACGATGAACACAAGATTTATGCAGAGCCACGCATCAGACATAACCACAAGTAACATAGTATGTCAAAAAAACAAGATCAAATGACCATTCCAGTTCTTTCCCATTTTTTTTTTTACATAATGCAACCATTAGGTTAGGGGCGAACTGGTCTGCACTTGGGGATAAACTGGTAAACAGCTTGAGTCAAACAGGTAATTTGGGATGAACTGGTCAGGGTGAACTTGCAAGGGGGTGAAACACCCCGTTACCATTTGTCATTGCATACAGACTTTCAAGTTTCCAGTATGGGGCTGCATTAAACCTGAGATGATCTTAGTACAAGCAGCCTAGGCTAATCCATTGGGGATGACACTAACATTGAGCAGGCTATTTACAAATCATACAGAGGCTTGTGTATTCTTTTGAATTGTGTGGACTAGACCTCGCCATTCGCCAGTACAATGCTCGGACAACTTTAGCCTATGGTGAACCAAAAAGACCTTAGTCCTATGCCATTACCAGGCTCCCAACTTCGCACTCAACATTGACGACGATAATGATTCACGCTTAGTTATAGAACTCGCACATCTCTGTGCATGGTAGGTAAGTCCATGCCAATTTATAAGCCAGGCCAAATCATTTCACTGTGGTAAAATTGGAAGTATCAAGCAACTCTGTCTACAGCTACCAACATTACAGATTGGCTTGAGAACGTTAACGACTATCATAGCTGCAGCATGCATGCATAGCCGATATCCTCGGTTGAGTTTCACATCGCATTCCGCCACCGCGGTAATTCTACCCTGTTCTAAACGAAGAGCAACACCTTTATTAGCTGTCAAACCTCAATTGCGCTAAAACACTTATTCTGACATCAGTTCTTACCCTTTGTCTGAATCGAGCAATATGCCTCTTAGTGTTCTACCCTCATGCCTCAAACAAACCATGACGACACCGTCGAGGGCATTTTCGACTTCGACGTTGAGTATCGAACCTGCTTTTAGAATGCTCTTGTCCTCTCCGGTTGCCATTTTGTCATTTCTTTACACAAAGCAGTCGTATGTACTGAGCATAGTACTATGCACTCAGTGCATCATTGTGTTATGTGTGCGCTCGTTGTTGTCATCATATCAATGCATTACTCCTATTTTTGACTGACGTCACGACGTGTGGGGGGGTGAATGAAAGAAAAGGACGACACTAGAAGCTACGTAGTACAGAGCCATGAGTTGACTTGAGAGGTTTTTGTGTTGATCTAGTTGGTTACGCGAGGATGACTAACAGTGAATGGCACACATTTCGTGGAAAACAATGCGCTGCCATTTGCACTCGGTTTAACTTGTCAACGCCATTACTTGTCAAGATAGAGAAATACCGCAGACTGATGACGGTAGCTAACATAAATATATGAAGAGTGATCAATTCACAGTTTAGCGCAGATTGTGGAGGTCATGGAATTACAACACAGTGTAGCCTCTTACAGAGATCCTACAATCCATCTATTTTGAAAAGTTTTCCATCAATTTGAGTAAAGGGATGCACAGAGTAGGTAGAAAAAAGGTCACTGACATTTGAAGAAATATTAGCTGATTTTATTTTTGATAATAGCAAATCTAGATGAAAATATTTACATACATCTCTGGGTTTTCAAGAAAAAATGTCGACCTATATCATCAGCCACCCAGGAACATCATTGAGCAGCTGCACACTCATACCTTGCCAAGAACGTAGCCTCTCAGTTATAGTTTGCATGAGTTACAAGTTAATAATCTTTACCCACAATTCCAACCAATACACTTGAACTCAAAACCAATATTTCTGGGCTTAGTATATTTCATATGACAGATTTGCCCCCAAATGACGTGCAGTGCTTTGTTATAAAAGTTAAACTTTTGCGGTCATTATAGGTCAACTGCAAGTGGCCATCGCGAGTGACTGCACTAAGACTTGCAGTGGTAAATAGGATACAGTACCTTGTAATCTTAAAAATGTTGATCCCGACTGTCTTCACTGCAGCAACTGACTGTCTACACAATGACCACATGTTGTACCTACAACGTGCATATCTAATGCATTCACAATGCTGATTTGTTACATTACAATAAAATTTGTTACCTCAATTAGCAAATTACGAAGTGTGTATGGTGCACACACCATGTCATGTTAGACTCATTCAAGTGAGTGGTGTGTGCAAACTACAAAGTCCCCCCCCCCACAATAATAATCACAATAATAATAGTCACAATAATAATGATAAATAATCGTAAAGGATCGGTTGCATCTGAACCAAACTTGACAATCAAGTTTCCTTCCCAACTATCTAGGCCTACATTATACGACCAACACAATAATCTCCACTATTCCATGTGAGTCAACTTGCAATGTTGAATGAAAGCACTAACTTTCTCAATTAGTGAACATTGATGACAGGACTGCCCATGATTACAGATAGTCCGATGAGCTATTGACAATTTTGCAAATTCGAAGCACGTGTGGACATCAGTTTCGATGAATGCAAAAGATGTAAGGTTCAGAAAAATGGAAACTTTCAACTGTTGCACTCAGCATGATTAATTTGGTGAAAAAGAAATCAGATTTACAGACCTGTATGAAAAAGACACCAATGTCGATTCTATTACTATGTTACCATACTTTTTCATTCTCAAACTTTCACATGACTGAAAAGTACAACATCCATGAAACTGACCATCCCATGGATAAATCATTCTACGGGAAAGAAAAATTCTTAAGAGAAAATTTTTGTTCCTCCTGATCATACCAAACAATTTATTAGGTATTTCAGTTCTTTTTAGCTGACAGATTAAGCACATCTTTAAAGGCCATTAACTCATCACCCCAAGCAATATTTTTACCTTCTGGGANNAAGCAATATTTTTACCTTCTGGGAAGCAAAATTCTCAACAGGCTGTGGGAGGGACTAGACGAAAGTGGTTGGGTGAATTGAAACTGTCTGGGGTGATGAGTTTTTGTCTTTAATTCTTTGCTAATTAACGAAATGAAAAGCAAGATACACCATATGAGAAACAGAAGACAAATTAATGGCTTTTTTTTCAATTCTAGAGCAGTTCCATCTCTCCCCTGTCTGATGTCCTTCCACATAATAAGTGGAAGACACAATATCAGTAACGTAGGTTTTGTTCAATTATGGCCATGAAGATTTGTTTCCTTTGGAGAATTGAAATGGGATGTTAATCACAAGAAGGTGTCTGCCTGTGTGAGATGATTGCAAACTCCTACATCAATACAAAACTTGCACAGCTTTAGTCAACCTTTCAGTGCAGTGACCTTCAAAGGAATATGAGAATATGAGTCTGCAATAAGTGCATTACACTCTGAATTATTCATCCTCCTTGAATCCTACATTATGTGTGAGTTCTGGAAAATGTGCATAGAAAAGCAAGTGTCTATAAAATTACGAATGGAAGAAACGATCCAACAATCTCAACTACAAAAAACACAAATACAGCAACCATGGCTATGTCCATTCAATACATTAAGACAGTTTAATCAGCAAACACCTTTTTCAACAGGACCACTGCCACAAACAAACGATTCTCTGTACCTTAGGAGGGTTAGATTTTGAGCTAGATGTGGATAGAGTTTTCAACATTTCTCAAAGTGAGTGACAAGGTTTTCCTCCACCAGACTAAATGGCCATAATATCGACAAAATAACATCAATTGCCTCCATTTTCATTTTCACTGCATATACTTCAGTCTATTAAACTGCTTCAATACACAATTCCCCACCCCCCTCAAATTCCAACTTGTTTGATAAAATGCACAAAGATCTATCTTTAAGGGGCCTTTACTGACAGAAGACACAGTGATTTCGTGCAGAGAATCCCAAACTGCTGTATGCATGCTACCTAAAACTAAAAATCTCAGAGGAGTTGAAATTTCAAATCATGTAAATAGGTTTTGAACATGATATCCCCGCAACATTCATTACAACTGAATGACCATTTATTCAAATATTAGCAGCAGCTTCAAATCATTGGAACTTCTGTTGATTCTTTGATGTGCACTTTCATACAGTGGTCTGCTACATTTCTTTCCAAATTCATTAAACTAAACTTGTAAAAGTGTGAATGCAATAAAATGACATATTGATTTTAGACAGGGGTAGAAGACCTGTGGCCTGTACAAAACTGACGGTGCTCTTGCAGCAGTTCAAAAAGTACGTCAATACTAATAATAATAATAAACTGTCAAAATAGTTAATAAGCCATTGCAATACTAGAACTGATGTGAAAATATTATATCATTTTTTTAAAAAACTGAAAGCAAGTTCCTCAGGAATATAATTTTCTTGTGAATATCTATATGGTATTTTCGAAAAGGTTATCATGAGCTTACGGCTTAAGGTCTCAACCATAATGGGAACGCAAAACCATTCCTGACACTGCCTGTCAACATGGCATAAGAGTTTGCTCTGCATTCATGTACTTAACGTAAAGGTTAGCCGTTTCTCGCTTCTACCGACATATTGACACTTATTTTTCCCAAAATTGTCTGTCACATGCTCATGAAAATACTTGACAGTAACAATGTAAATGACAATGTTTCATTCTGGAGGGTAAATTGAAATCTTTAAAACAGTACCAGTTGTGAGAAAGTGTGACCATTTCTGGACACTTTTCTAGTCTATCTAAAACACTTTATAGTAATTCAACCAGTTGAAAGTGATGAAAAACATTCCTCATTATTAACTTGTGATGAACTCTGATATAGAATTGAATGTGGATAGTGTGTCAACATCACTACTTCTGGAATGAGATCAGAGATGACCTATTTCACAATATTTGACAATTACTTAATATTTTGTTTTGTATATCCAGTTTTGATGTTTGAAAGGAATGAGAGATTAGACCAAAAGCACTTTCTTTCAGGAAGTTATTCTAAAGGTTATAAAACCAGTGTTCATTTCAACAGTAACATTTCACAGTCAGGTTTTCATCAAAATAACCTGACCGAAATTCCAGTTTCCAAGACTCAAAAGAGTTTATATCTGTTTAAGATTAATGCAGAGTCCTAAATTTGACTTTTCCTGGTTCTTCCTACCAATACTGTTTTGAACAAGTTTTTTTTTTTCTCATGCACCAATTATATCTCACAAATGTCTAATAAGAGACTGTCATAAGCTAAGTAAAATACTACACGCATGGTGTTCAAAAATTTCAGACGTTTTCTTCTGGCTTGTATCTTCTGTGAAAGGCCGACCAGGTAGCCTGTTGGACCACGATGAGATGACGTTTTAACCTCGAAGGATCAACAAAGAGGAACAAGATCATCCATTTCAATGAACTTCTTTGATCATTTCCACCGTAGGTTAGCTGTTCTCTGATTCGGGGCTCTGGCAATCGAACAAAAACCTCCTACAGGTACTGACTGCACCTTTTGAATAATCTTCTTGGTTTGCTATCTTAAAGTCAAAGTCTCTTTGCCCCCAGTTGATGGTGAGTCTCACCGAACTCAGGCAGGGCATCACCGGTGATTTGATCGGACTGGTAAACTCGAAGAATAACTCTGGGAGAGAAGACAGTAAAACGATTTGAAATATATCAGGAAAAATGCAAATAAATGTGTGATAGTGTCGCTTGTTAGATTTCTAAATTGGAATAAATGGTTTTCTTCAGAGGGAAGTGGTTTGGATGAACCTGAGCTGAATAAAGTATTAAAGACATAACAGGTTTGTAACATGAGAGTATGCATGTATACAGAAAAACTGGTACACCTTGTGTTGCAACAGTTTTCACATGTTTCATTGAGAAACAGCCAATACTCCTGAAAAGAGTGAAAACTGTCTGCTGACAAACTGTTGACAGCGACTATTTTACTTTAACTTTGAAATGAATTCAAAGCTTTGCAGTATCTGTTGAAAGGATGCACCTTTGTGACATACCTATTACCTCTCCATCTATTGTGAAAAAGACATGATTGGTCACAGCCACATAGCCACATCCGACGACAAAGTTTCTCTCGGTGGGTATCTAGAAAGATAATAAAGCAAAGAAAAGGAACAAAGAAGCTGCGATCAAACCGATCATTAACAGAAGCAACGTACATCAAAGCATGCATAATAAGACTTGAGGCTTACATTTTAGGTTACATATCAGTTACATACCACTATACAAGGGATCACTCACACATTACAAATAATTTGATAACTTTAACCACCCCATGTAGAATCAAAACAATCTTTCTCATTATCAAAAATTGCAAATCTGAAACACTTGTCTACAATAGAAGACAGAATTTGTGGTTTCGGTGACTAACCTCTCACATGAAAATGAGATCTTGCCACCTTCTTCTGTCGTATTAGGCACAATAAAACATCTCTATAAATTGTCATACCATAAATTTTCAAATTTAAGGTAACTTTAGACAAAGTTCACTAAATTAAATGTGAAGTATAGCATGGCAAAGGTATGGTGATGTAATTCACCAATGATAACAGAAATGGAGTAGAGTACACAGGGTTTTTCCCCCATCTCCTTGAATTTTTCTTTGCATGAGCATGTTTCACAAGAGGCTCAGGTGTAAAATGGTGCAAAGTTTGTCACTTTTCCTGGCCAAATTTGCTGCACATTGTC
>VJOZ01052730.1:0-10054 GCA_009801055.1 Stichopus horrens | reverse complement strand
ACCAATAATACTAGTAACCTTTTTACACTATGTCTACTGCTGTCTGATCTAATACTGATTTCCCATGAAGTACTCTTGGCAGAGTACGTGGGAATGCATCAGTTGTGTTGAGACAGGTAAGTGAAGAGTGAAGCAAATATGTGGGGACATGTTAGTGAGCTGTTTTCTCTACCAGGTAGACTCAGCAATACGTAGGACAACAAGGGCAGAAGTACTAAGTACCGATGCAGTAATACCAAGAGAGTATGAACAGAGTTCTGGGAGAGGAGCCTGGCCTGGCCTGGCCTGTCCATATCAAAGCATCATGGGTTGGGACCTATGCAATAAACTGGATGAAAACTGCAGTAATGGAGATATTTCTATGTCTTGCCATTCTGGGAGTATCTCTGGGAGGCAATATCACTTACAGAGGCATACATGGTGGTTATCACGACATTATAGATATTTGCACTGTAGGACAAGACAGGCTTTTTTTTTTTTCTCTAACAACCAAAGTGATTTGTTGTTTGTCAAGGCCGCTTAGGTGCTAAGCAACATCGGTTGTATCACACTCCACTTTAATCCTCTTTTTCGTACAACTTTAAATTATTCATTCTCTTTGCACCAATCTTAGTTACGGTTGATCCACTTTCTGATCCGATACACAGGGATACCAGTACATATCTCTGTTACTATGCTATTACCACAGAATTACCGCATAAATGGTGCAGTACTTCTACTAGTACCGTGCATGTCTATAGAGTACAACAATAATAGCATTACTGACCACCTTGTTCAAATACTATATTAATGTTTGTGCATCTTTATTTCATTTTTCCTTTCATTCAAATTAATATTAATCACTAAAATGCGATCAGTCTGCTCTCGATGTCCACCTCTCATTTATTTCTGAAATGACTCAGCCAATAAAAAAAAAAAAGTTTGACGGCATTCCCATCTGGGAGGATCTATTTTTTTTTAATATTTCTTAACAATTTTAACACGCTGCTGTCTGTCATGACAACAGCCTCTCCTTTGAACGATAAGTCTCTTCATAACATTTGCACTGACCGGTTCTGACCACCCTTCCTGGAATATTTACACAGAGATGTGTGATGGTAATTTTCTTTTTCTTGACTGTTCCTTTGCAACCTCATCTTATAAGCACATCAGAAAAGTGGTAATGGACAGCCTTCCTCGCTGCTTTCTTATCACAGTGATTCACATATGCCTATTACCGAGAGAGAGAGATTGTGTGAATTTAACAGCCTCCTTGATTCTTCTAATCCTTTTCATTACCCACGAAATTAAAATGTAATGCCGTGCAAACTTTTTCTGCCCTCCTACGAGAGTGAAAAGGAGCTGTTTCAGGTTTCATGAGTGCACTAAACGCTCTCTGCGGTCAATCCAACTTTCGTTGCGGACTTTGAGGAGCTGTCAACACCCTCTGATCGGAATGCTTCCTTTAAGCTGTCCGGTACAAGGGAAGGAAACTAAATATGGCTGGTTGGAGAAGCAATGAAATCAATCAGAGTGTCAATACCAGATGAGCTCTACCATGCTTTATGACTTTTTTTTTTTCACTTTTAATAGATTGCAACCCCAATGCAGCACTAACTGTCTGCATCCTGTGGTTAGTATGTTGTAAACATTTTGTGTACGCTAGCAACAGGATCAATGCCACATAAAGACAACCCTTATATTCTGGAATACTACATGCCAGATCATGCTTTTGGGTTACCAACTAACTGCCCTATGCATTCCAGACTTTTACGAGATTCTTTTAAAGCTTCAGTTAGTATCAAAGTTCAAGACAGACACAAGAAATAAGTTTGGCAGTCCTCTAGACTGCCCTAGTGGTTATGCCCTGAAACTCTCACAACTCACTGATGTGACCATACTTAATTTAAGCCTTGCTAACACTAATGCATTGTTTAACTTAGTGCTTCACGCTCCTGAGTAAAGTTGTAGCACCAAGCTCTCTAGACCTTGAATCTCCTCTTTGAGTGCACAATGTGAATTGCATGTGTCAAGCCTGAAATTACAGAAAACTGTTCACATTAGGTGGAATTTTTGAGAATTTCATTTGAAGTAAATTTACAGTCTGCTTTTAGACATTTAACAGACATGTGGTCAAATTAACCCCTGGCTAAATCAAAGACAACTTACATATGAATTAGGGTGCTTTCTAACTATGACAACTATATCGTATCAGGGCCCATGGTAGGGTTCACGGGAAAGCCAACAGCAAGGATCCACAGAGCAGCACCCCTGGAGTATTATGTGTCTTGTAAGCACTATTAAGGCACTTTTACTTGCAAAATCTTTGAATGTTAATCCAAAACACCGCTTCCCCCATCATTTTTACTACATTTTGTGAAGTTTATACCTGGCGGTAATGCGTACACCGATCACAAATGTTGGATGGGAATAACTAGTCTCCCGTAGGGCCACCCAGCACCACCCACAGCAGCCGCAGTATAACCCTGAATGCGATACAATTTTTTATTTTGCTTGTGTTGATTTAACTCTTCAGCATTAAGTACCTCAGTATTTTAACTCCTTATCACCTGAAATAAGATACCAAATACATTGTCAAAATGATGCAGTTTCATTTGTTTCTCTTCTCTTGTTTTCTTTAATTTTTTTAGGTGGGGACTCTTCACTTTTTGGAGATTTGGGGGAAGGAGGGCTGAGGGTATTTGAGGCATGTTTTACTATGACACTGAGATGACATCCATTAGATTTAAAAGGCAGCTACACGGCAAGGGACGGACACACGTGATGTCGTCGATCGTCTACCTCACAGTGCCTCTCCCTTGAATTGATGGGAGCAGACAACTAAAGTCAAATACCGAGAAATTCCAAAGCACCAGCACTGAGACGCTCTAAGAGGGTGTTCGACTATAAATCAGTACAAGAAGCCTGTCATCCACCTTCCTATTCGACATTTTTTTCCAACGTCTTTGTGGGTAAGGAACTTCTTCCATCTTGGAATGAAAGGTTTTAAATCAAGATTAATGGAAAATGAGGTTTGTGGTCTCTCCTGTACAGTTGCTGTTACGATGTATTCCAGTGAACCACTGGATGGTTGAAGGAACTACATTTCATCACAGAACAGATATCACAGAAAATGAAAGTGCTCGGGTGGTAAAATTACAACTAAAGTGTTTCGCGTTAAAACAACCTTCCTTACTTCACTCCTCACTAACCTGTCTCCTCACAACAAATGCACCCCCATCGACAGTGCCAAGAGTACTGGTAACCTTTAACACTGCTACACGAACCGTCCAGCCTATGCCAGACTAGTGCCTCCTTCCCACTATGCCATCCTTACGTGCTAAGAGCGTGGAAGTATCGGAAAATTTGCATCTCATTTTCTCTGCTCATCCAAACTCAAAATAATTCCAGTGTTCCGATATTGCTCTGGTCACAATAATAGCAAGCAAAATTTTGAGCTTCGTTCTCAGTTGCTGTCTATGTTTAGAAATTTGAGTTGAGATGATAATAATGCAGGGTGGTGAGCAGATAGGTTATAATAACCTGTTTAAACATGATTCAGTCACGGTTTACTGTTTTCAACAGCCACTCTAAAAAGTACAGCATCAATTTAATAGTTAAGTAAAAAGTACTGGAAAACAATAAACACCCTCCTACAGTTAGTGGATATGAAATGCACAATGCAAGCAGGCCACATTTTTGGGGGAGTGGATACTTCTAGATCCTGTTAGGAATGTTAAATTTCTTTCAATTGATCCTGCCATGCACTTTAAAATGCTCACTTTTCATGTATGCTACAGATGGAACTCTATGTGGACATCAGATATTGAAATTGCATTTAAATTGCATTGAAAACATCAGCACAGCTATCCAACAGTGCTAAAACCGGTCATAAAATTCACCTTTTCCGTACAATTCCCGATAACTCCTGCCACCTGATTCTCATCTTATTGAACTATTTACTTTGCCATTGTACACACAGACTTGTGCACCATGCTAAGCAGGTATACACTGTTAACACAAATTATACAAAGAAGAAAAAAAAAAGGGTAAAAAGTGTAACATAGAAAGTAAAATGTTACATATATTACAGATCCTGACTGCTGAGCTGATTGTAAATACAAAATGTTATGATAATATTGCATATATCAAAACTCATATCTTTTAAGTTTCTAAAAATATTCCTCTCTGTTGTCATATACAATGCTAATCACAACCTGAGCTCCAATCCAGTTGATCTCCCTCCCAGCTCTGATTGAGATGATAATGAAATAAGTAGTGGTGTAAACAAAAGAAAATTAGGAAATGTCTGTTGTTTATAGGCATTACCTACAGTGAAATGCTTTCTACTGTTACACTTTTTTTTTCATCCTTATCGCCATACGGTATCAGTCTGAATGGAGAAGAAGAGCTCTGGGTATAAAGATACAATAGATCGCAATGAAAGAGCCATGCACAGCACACCAAGACATATGCAGACCTATTGTGAGTCACCAAAGCGGATAATTTATTCCCAACAGGAGGCTGGTAGCCATGTAGCCAGTGTAGCAATCTTTAGCGGCTGCTGAGATTTCTGTTCTTTAACTCTTTTTCATTTTTTTTTTTTTTTCTTTTCTTTATCCTACACAAAGGCATATTTCACAGCTTCAGGAAAATCTCAAATCCTACAAAGAAAGGAGGGAAAACAACCTGAATAGAGCCCTGGCACGTGTCGTGTCCTGGTGCACACAAGACAGGTTAGATACAGGAAGGGTACAAAGTCGTTTTCTTAGTATAGAGCATTCATACATGGTATCAGTGGTGCTGTTGTTATTGTTTCTGGCATTTAAACAGCTTCTTTCATACATACTGCACAGAGCTACTGGCAAACTGTCAGTGTGACTTGTATGAATATGATTATACCTAACATATCAATTTTTTATTGACTAGAAGTATCTAATATATTGCCCCAAATACTACAAATGCCACCATTTCAACTGGGGTAAATTTTTCATGAAATTTTGTTCTTTCCACAGACATAACACTTTATGACCAACAAGGCCTTAGTTTATGATGTCTCAAAGTTCAATGAAGAATAAACACAACTGGAAAAGCATTTTAGTTTCCATACCATCATTATGAGAACACCTACCATGTTTAGTGTTCAATACTAACAACCTTTGACTGTATGAATTGCTATCAACATCAAAACTTTGATCAACACACAGAGCAATTGTTTGCTTGTGGCTTTTCTCACACACTGTGAAACATTTCTTTAAAATGTGAGAGGTAAAACCAAACCACTGTGAAAGTAAAGATTATTAATTTTGCAATGTCTTAAAGGGCAAGTGCCCTCAACTCTGAATATATATTCTACGTTTTAGTTCAACCTCTTTCCTCTTCAACTAACAGCTTTTGAGAAGCACCAGAGACATTGGCATAAACATTTCAAAACATCTTTCTTTGGATGTTAATGAGCGACAAATTTACCTGTCTCCGTTCCTGCCAACCCATGGGGGCCCCATTTCTGAGGGTAGGTTATTACTGTGGCCAGTCTTGCTGGTTGCCACTTTGCTTGCAGCACCAGGTCGCATGCAGTTGTCTTCAGCTTGCACTTTCATTCCCTGGGGTCCTCTTTGGATCCACTTCTTGGACCCCCTTTTCAGTCAGTTGTAATTGTTCATTCTACTATCTAATTGTGTTTTCATGTCTGACATTCCCTTCATGTATGGGGCCTTTTCTTCAGGGGGTTTGCACAAGTGATGAAAGGTGCAAAGTTAATATGGAGACAGTTTGGAGGAACGTAAATATATCTCACACAATTTTCTCTCTAATGGATTCCAAAATTTCTTGTAGCTAATCTTCTTCATAAAGTTCATGGTCAAAACAGGCCTTTCTGGAAACTTTCACTACCAGCAACATCTGTTTCTTCAGACCACACACTGTACCTTTAAATGTTTCCCCACCATGATTTAAGGCATTGGTAGGTTGCCAGCAGTCTTGGGCAGGGTAGTGGGTAGATGGAGAGTGCTGAGACAGGCAAGTAAGGGGCAGAGTTAATTTTGTCTTTACTTGCAATGCTTCCTCGACACCAATGCAATCACCCCCCAAAGGCATTGCTAAAGGTTACCAGCATTCTTGACAAGGTAATGGAAGTGCAGTTGTTGTGTTGAGAGGGGTAAGTGAGGAGTGAAGTAAATTTAACAATTACTGTAATGTCCCTTTACTTATACTGGGATGGTGCTTTCAACTTTTTCACTGAAACAATCTCACAACATTGAATTTAACAAAGCAGACTCTGTACAAAGTACTGTTATATTCAATCCACTGATTGGGAGAACATACCTTCAACATTCATGTTATCAGCTCTTTCACTTCTGTACTATAGGAAGAGTTGGAATAGTGGTTATATCATTGAGACTTGTAAATGGATGAGCTACTGCAAACTTCAATTGTACTCCAAACAAAACTGATGAAACAAATATTTAAAAAAGCTGAATCTGGGATTGTAGCTTTCAAAACACAGACTGTTTTTTTCTTTTTTCCCCTACATAGTTACCACCACTCCGCCATGATGATTTAATACCTGAAACTGTCAAATGCCTTTGTAAGACAGAAAGTATTGATTAGATTATTACATGGGCCTACATACAATCACAAATTATGTCAACAGAGAAGAACAAGTCTAACCCTCAACTATTGACAGCTGTTTGCGGCAATGTTAGATTTAGATCCGTACAACTTGTTTATGCTGCAAGGATTTCCTCACAAACAACTTTTTTAACTTTAAGCTTTTTTTTCACATTCTCAATATGTTTGTTGAAAAAGGCCAGGAAAAGTAAGAAAAAATTTCAAAGAAATTTACCGTAAAACTTGTACGTGCAATAGAGCTACAGCTGTCAACATTTAAGTTAAAACATGAGCAGGTTGGTGAAAGAACCTCCATCTTTTTCTTTGCAAGAAGGAAAAATTCATTTTTGACAATAACTGAGCAAAAAACTGGGTTGCCTTACATATAGTTCAGAATTCACAGCTGATTACCCCTAAACACTGCTGCAGCCACCATATCTATCAACACTGCAGGCATCAGTAATACAGTTTGTTGCACTATATAACACAAGTGGACAAGAAGCAAGCAAACTGGTTGGAGTCCCAGGATTTCAGCATTGAGATTTTACCAAAGCTACAGTAAGTAACATTTATTGTACATACAGTCTCTGTGTGTTTTTACCACTTTAATGCCATCATTGTATTCCCAGGAAACAGCGGTCCTTTTGCCGTTCTTGGATGTATCTATGTATCTGGTTCATAGCACACTTACAGAATCAAAAGAAACTCTACAAGCAAACAAAAAAAATTCTCTAGTTTAATGGTGACACAAATCCATTTACTGTAAATCTATTTCAAACAGTCACTTTGTAAACAAAAAGAAAAGGACATGAACGTGTAACATCACAAAAAACTGATATCACATACTCAAATCTCAACTTCTGTGGACAATTATAACTATTCACTAACTGTGGGTGTGCTAACTTCTAGTAGCCATTAATTCATACATAACATAAAATCCAACATGATGCTTTAAGCTTCCACTTTTGTTTT
This sequence comes from Stichopus horrens, assembly GCA_009801055.1. NCBI lineage: Eukaryota > Metazoa > Echinodermata > Holothuroidea > Aspidochirotida > Stichopodidae > Stichopus > Stichopus horrens. The sequence continues at coordinate 2,494 of VJOZ01052730.1, read as the reverse complement.
GCCAATAACAAAAACTAATTTTGTCCTATCCCATTTTATTCTTATATGCCAAGGACAAGCATCAATCTTTATAGAGATGCAAAACTACTTCGGTTGCAGATATAAAATATTATGTAACATTATACAATTGGCAGGGAAAGACTGCAGCAAGAGTCAGAACCACCTGCTAGGAGAAGTTAACTTTCCCCAAATTGACCCAAATAATTTAAAGCAACATTCTGCACTTGATTGTCAAGATTCCATTATGGTCACAATTTATCCAAAGGAACTTCATCACATTTGTACAAACAAAAGAGTGGAATTAACATTGATTTTGACTCCTAAGTAGAACAGTTTAGCAAGCCAGATTTCTACATGCCAAATTACTATGAGTGTAATCTTCATGTTCTTCTGCTTCATATCCCAAACACACAAAACAAACACACAAAACTGTGGACAAAGGCTGCAATAGTTTCAGAGTAAATCAGGACTAGTCCAGCTAACTACACACAGTCCATCTACTGACTATGTGCAGTCTAGTTAACAACAGAGTCCTGTTCATTACACACAGTCCAGCTATTTGATACAGTCTAGGTACAGTACAAACAATGGCAAAATACAGAGTCTAGCTTACTAGAAACAACACAGCTATCAAAAACAAAAAACAAAACAAAAAACAGTCCAGCTAACCACAGAGTCCAGCAAACTACAGATGGCATACTGCAGCTATAACTGTGTACATTTTAGTTAACTGTCTAATCAGTCCAGCAACGGACAGACCGTGGATGCTGGTTTCACCGTTCTATGCATGAAGCCATAGCTGATGACGAAAAGAGTGCACCTGCCATTCCAAACACAGCCTCTTTTATGATAGCTGACCCCCTTTGATGTACACTAATAAAAAATGGGCAACATGTTTTCACTGCACTCTTTATAGCAATGAATGCACTCTTCAATACCTCCCATCCCCCTCCCTTCTTGAATCCCTATGTACAGTACCATTCTGAGAGGCACTGTACATTTGCAACACCTTTTCCATTTTATACTATATTGGTAGTAATTTTTATCTTCCATGCGGAGGCTCTTCATCATTCACATGCTGAAATGTAGACTAAAACAACCCGCCATCTTTTGACACTTTCCATCTTTTTTCTCTCTTGTTCCCATTTCTCACGATTCAAATGATGAAGGAAATTGACTGTCTGGCAATTTTCATAATTGCAAGAGACATATCGCTGAAACTCTGCTAAAGGAAGAGTTGAAAGAGTTCTCAGTAGGACCGTCTACCAAATGAGAAGCCCGCAGTCATCTTTCCATTTAAGCAGATCGTTCATATACGTCAGGGCCTACTGCTGTTTTATGTCCAAGCACATACAGCGATGACCTCTCAGCTCCAGCCAAATAAAATGACTTTATTTACATTCAGCCTGTATTTAATGCCGCTTTGTTCATTTATACAGGTCAGTGTACCTTGTCGTCACGGTGCAGTAATACCTTGAAAGTATAAACACTGAGTTTTCACAGCTCTAGCACAAACCAAATTAGAACAGGCAATGCATAACAGCAAATGACGCATTTAGCAAACGAGCACGAATTGAGATGCAGTCAACTATCGAGCCTTGCATTGGCCATGACAATTACCCAGCTCTGATTAAAACTACGTTTGAATTTCAACATGACTGTACAGTACAAAGTTCCCTTTTCTTTCTTTTTGTTTCTCTTTTACTCTCTTTTTCTTCATAATTTTCATTCCTTTGCATGACTTTAGTTAATTATTGAGTATCATTCGTCTAATGTGAATATTTTCCACAGAGACCACTGAAGCTATTACAGGCCCCTGGCTCAGATTACCACAGTTCCAGCTGATTAAAATCTAAACTAAGTTCAGGACAAGATTCTGAACACAAGGTCACAATTAACACTACAAATCCTGTGATCCTACATGACTTTTTTTCTCCTTTATCCCTTTATACAGTTTGGGGGCAAGAGAAAAGCAGGAATTGATTTCATTTTGGGTAACATAAAACCAAACATTTTTTAAGCCATGATATTGATCGTTCTTCTTTTTCATTCCTCCTTTTTTTTTTTTGATCACTAAAATATAGTAATGAGGAAGGCTAGTCTATTATCTGTCCTGGAGAAAAGAAAATGGCAATGTCAGCAGGACAAAAAGGTATATTAATATTAGCAAAGCAGTGTAACAATTGCCAAGGAACTACTTGTAAGATTGTTGGAAGTTGGAGAAGTATACAGACATCAGCAACGACTGAAATCCCACAATAAACTACAACCAAGGCATTGAGGAGACATGTTGCTATTTTGTTTCTTCACAGATCGTTTTGCTGCACTAGATGGAAGTCCAGATGTTACGATGAGATAAATAAGTGAAGAGAGAAGTAAATACTGTGAAGATGCACGTTGTTCTGCTTGTGTTTAGGAACTGCAGTAGGTTCCACGTTAGACAGTTGTCCACTCTCAGTTGCTCAGCTTTATGAGACCAATTCAGAGCATAGAG
>VJOZ01052720.1:0-28535 GCA_009801055.1 Stichopus horrens | reverse complement strand
AGACATTCAGTTATTTCTTACCCAACACTAATTTGTTCACCCAAACTTTTCAAAATTCAAACGATGCATCTTCCGTTTCTCATCACATGCATAATGATTTGAGGAGATGCAGAAGCTTTGGTAGATGTTTGTTGATGACACTGAATGGTTTAACAATGATTACCGTTACATTCGTTTGTATGTCATGTTGGTGTATTCTAAACGCCCTATTTCCCTTTAAAGAGATTTGGGATTAGTGGCTATGTAATGCGTACTATACAGGTCTTGTCGAATTTTCACTAATTAAAAATTCCTTGATATCGACGTACCTGGAATTCTAATTAGTTTTACCACAGCAACAAAAATTCCTTTATCGAATAGAACAGCATATTCAGAGAGGGGAAACTTACTAAGTAACATTAGTAGAATATTGCTGCTGTAACTATTCCATGAAAGGTAGGCATTTGGTCTAACAGACCAACTGCAAAAAAAAAAATCTCCCAACATACTCTCATCCCGTGCTGAGTGGAGATTGAATAACACTCAATTATAGCCCTTTCTTAATTCCTCACTCAACTTTACAGACAGAATCCTACTGCTGTGAGGTAAATATATCCCCTGGTAATCATGTTTCACCCCGGTTGAAATGTGATGGTACAAACAGGCTTTTAGCAGAGTTAGTGTGAAACCTATTCAGTCTTTCCTACGTTATGTCTCACAAATCAATCAAACGGTGCAACGACAGCATACTGTTGCAAACCTTTAGACTGATAAATTATTTAGATACAAAGCAACGAATTTAAATCGGACAGGGGTGTTTTCGTCATGTACCTATAGTGATGTACCTCTGGCGATTAAATTTCACAATGACACTGAACATGTTTCGATTGTTGGAAGTAATCGTAAGCGACTGCATCGAAGGACCGATGAGCATGTTTAAGTCAAAACAATAATTCAAACTTAATCAACAATGAATCAGGCGATCATTACTCTTCAATATTTACGATATAGAGGCGGTGCTATCCCGGAACAATCCCTGTAAATTCTATTAGGTCGATGACCCACGCCATACTGGGGTTGTGCTCTCGAATTTAAATATTTGTGAACTCTATCTTACTTCCTTCTGACCGATGAGCATGTTAAAGTCAAAACAATAATTCCAGCTTTATCAACAATGAATCAGGCGATCATTACTCTTCAATATTTACGATATAGAGGCGGTGCTAATAGAGGCGGTGCTATCCCGAAACAATCCCGGTAAAGTCTGTTAGGTCGATGACCCACGCCACACTGGGGTTGTGCTCTCGAATTTGAATATTTGTGAACTCTATCTTACTTCCTTCTACCTTTCTTTTGCCCATCCAAATACGCTATAATTGTAGTATACACAATATCGGAATCTCCGTTTACCTTCCGTTGACAAATAATGCCTCCAGTGGATTGACGTATCAAGACAGATTGATATCTATGAGTCACAAGTAGATTAAATGACCCTAAAAGCGACATAACGACAAACGTGTGGTTCACGTTCATTTTCACATCTCTCTGAGTTTCTCTCTCTCTGTCTTCTATACATAATCCTTTAAAATAGCGTCATTCTTACCATGATCTTGTCTTCGGAAGCACTGTGTACTTCAGGCTATTGCCGTGACGATATTAATATGTAAAAAGCTAGCTATTTATGATACATGGATTCGAAGGACAATGTAACTCTCTCTTGCAAGAATTCTTTGAAATTCTAAAAATAAAATCTTTAAAACGCTAATAGCTTAGATCTTTTAAAGTATTGATTACAGATCGTTATTACCAGCTACATCATCAAAAATCGCAAAAGTTTCTCTTTTTTGTCATTTTGAGTGATTGCACAATGGGGTATCCCAGGGGAAAGAAAGTCATGGAGTGGAAAGGGGTGGGGAGGCAAGGGATAGCAGAATATTTGTCTTAGAATTGTAAAGTATCATTCATTTAGTCTTTATTTTTTCATCTAGTCTTTTAATAAGTTATAGAGGAAAGTATTAAGAAATTCATATTAGCATGATTGAAAACCACGTCACATTATGCAACAAACAAAACCAAAACAAACAAACAGTGAAAAACGTCCTAATTGGTTTACTCTCTACAATAATATGCTAACAAGTCTTCAAAATTAATTACATGAAGGTACTTTTGAATGAATGGGTGTTACTATTTTAAGGCATGATTGAACGGTTTCGTAGGGACCAACTGAAAGACGGTGTGACTTGTATGAAACTAATTACATCGTACACAGTAATACACAGTATCGTAGTAGTGTCGTAGTATTTTAACAATCAAACACATCATACTCAGATTTAAGCTACAATATTATGATTTTGAAAAAGGTTCAGAAGTATCAAATGACGTTATTATTGAATTTTAACGTATGTATTCAAGTCTCTTTGATTGACTCATCTAACTAAACTCCTTAAAGTTTCAATTAACACTGCAAGTTCAATATGAGATGGTGGCAAGTCTGCAACATTTAATTATTTCTTTGTTGATCTTTGAAAACATAAACTTGTACTTAACTTAAATCGATTGTATTTATTCAGATATATATTTACGTAAATTTAATGGTTTCTATTTAGTTATTTGTTCTTGCATCTTTTCTCTTGTTTTGTGATAAAAACTTCAGCTGTTATACAAACTAAAAGTTTTGTAAAGGAACTCCGACACAGCGGTCGAAATATGGCATTATTTCGACAATATTTGTGTTATGAATGCAGTTATGAAAGTGCTAAAAAAATAAAACGGATATCCGCATATCCGCTGACTTTCTATCACAAATGGTTCATTACAAAATGGAGCGTAGTAGCTGTACGATTATACATAGGCGCATACACAAAATTACATGAAAGCATCTACGCAGATATCAATAACTCCAAGCACATACTGTAGAAACTTCAAATGTGTGAAGCAATGCTTCCAGTGCATTATTTTATTTGCACATCACAAGGAGAGTCACTTATAAAAAGTCTTGTCGCCTGCTTGTTACTAGGGACAAGCATTTGCTGACATGCAGACACTCACGATCTCTCAATATACTCATATTAAAAAAAAAGTGTTATGTAATATATAGGCAAAACTGTAAGGAATGTATTTGATCGTCAATTCAAACCAGCTGTCCTCTTAATGTTCCTTTCCTTCAACAATGAGATGCGTGGAAACATTTTTGTGTGTTGCCATAGCTGTGTATGTAGATTGCAACGGTCGCCAAAGATGTAGAGAGAGAAAAAGCGAAACTTAAAGGATATTTCAGTAATTAATACAAGGAAAAAAAAAACTTTGAATAACCTTGGAAAGAACCATACAATGCGGCTACCTCTGCCAGCAAAAACGCGTATAATATATATCCCACAATTCCATAAATTGTAATGCAGTAAGTGGGATATTTTGGCGTTAATATACATCGTTCCCTTTGACTGTCTAGAATGGTATGCAAATTGAGTGGCGTCTTTACCAGAGGGGACGATGGAAGTGAGGGCATTGCAAGGTATATGTGTAGATTTTTCGTTTGTAACATACATACGGTGCATATCTACAACACTGAGATTACAAATCGGACGTTTGGCTAGTTGTACCAGGCTGTACATTAGGGGAAAGGAGATGACAAATACCTACCAGGTAGGGAATGGCTGTTACATTTTTGGGAATGGCTGTTACCTTTCAGCTACACATTAATTAAGTTTGAAGCGCTAATGGTCAAAAGATGGCCATTACAACTGGTTACCTCTTAACTCCCTCATAAATAGGCTTCGACTTCTTGACTTGCTATGGTCACAAAGGCTGTGTTATTGAGAAGATGTTCCAATATCGTATATCTCCCTCAATATCTGTCACATTGCCTCATATGAGGGGGTGGGGTCGATGACAGGGAGTGACATGGTTTCATTGTTCTACAAATCGGCCACAGTGTAAGGCCGGAGTTTTTTACACTCACGTAGCAGAATTTACTCATGATTCAAGAGAAATCAGCACCTTATACTTGGTAAACGTTTTTATGTTTCAAAATCGTTTCTTGAGAAAACGTTCACCTGACATGAGACAGGATAAGCAGACGTACCGTCAGAGCTAAGAGCGTTGTCTGCAGAAGACTGAAACTGTATGATAACATGTGGGCGAATCTTTGAGAGGAAATACTTTATGTGTTGATTAACGAGACATTTGAGGGACTTTTTAAGCTTGTGTGCTAATTAGATTACGAGTGCGGCCATTTCCAATGCTGATATTTGACATTCTTGCTATACAAAGGAAGAGCGAATGAATCTCGATAATGATGTATAATTAGGGCGTTCTTAATTATGACCAACTACACGTTGTTAAATTGATTGCATCTGTCGCAAGAGATGATGTCATCAAGAAAAAGGGAATTTCCATCGTTCTCAACATGCGCTCTCAACATGTTACACCATGTTTGAGTCACATGATGTGATCGTTCTCAACATGTGACTCAAACATGGTGTTAGTTTCAATAATAATACTTCAAAACACATCTTTCGTTCTGTATAATGACAATACACTACTTCAGTGGGATAACACTTAAAGTGGGATAACGTTACCTGCCATCAGTTAGCTACATTCAAAGTGAAAAGTTCACTAAGCTTTGCAAGCAATTAGAAATCAAAGGTTTGGAACTTTACCTCTGTCGTTAGAGAATTTAACATGTGTTGACAGCCTCAATGTACCTTTTCTTTGTTTTTTCTTTCTTATTATATCTTGCAAAGATTTGAGTTTGATGTATGGCATATATATATCGTGGTTCTGGAAAACAGCCATTTTCCAATGCTGACATTTGACACAACCAGTACTTGCTGGTGTAAAATATGCTATAGCAGCAATACCACATTCTTTCTATAAATTACTTGATTGAATAGTCACTGAATGGCATGACAAAATTCCAGATTATTTTACCACGCACCTGCTGTTGTGAACCCTGAGATAAAGACATTACTATTGTCACAATGTTATTATCCATTACATTACGCCTACTTGGCTATGACTGTACAAATGTTTATTTAAATGTTATGAGAATGGCGTAAATTCCTCCCCCCCCCTTTCTGCCATATAACATAGGCTATTCCCCATACCGAGGCAGAGTTTTTCTGTAACGTTTGAGAAAAAGCCTCCGAGTCCTCGACCATCTTTAATTCCTTTTGAATCTGCTAAATTCAAAGAAACCTTATTTGTTGAAATACAAGTGCGGTAACATATGTTGATTACCATTTATTATATTATGCAAAATATAGTCTGTTATATCAGTTGACAAACTATCTTGCTGAAGATGTGGGGAAGCATAGACAAAATTTTGATTAATCTTTGAAACCTTTCAATGAGAACCAGATTCAAAATAGCGCTTACGACTTCATTAAAGACGATTGAAATCTCAATCACTTTGGTAAACGTAACTTTTCGTTGTACACTCCAAAACATTTCACAACAATTTTTTTTTGGTCAATCTCGTCTTTTATTTTCTGAAGACAAAACCAGGGACAATGACCTTGATACATTAATAACAATAATGAAAAACCACTTACATTGTTTTCGTTTTTCATTTTCTTCTTGCAAAAATCTTCAAAAACAAAAATTAATCACACAAATTAGTTTGCAAAGCTGCATTTTTCCGTTGTATGTATCTTCATTAGTTTTAATTTTCTTCATAAAGTTTTAAAAATCAACTGTTAGATTTGTCATTTGAAACGCCCTAAGAAGAATCAGGACTGAAGATTACATCGATGTTACTCAAGGTGTAAAGGGATTACATATCAAAGTGAAATGGGTCCTTCTTTGAAAATCTATTGGTTATTACACAACAGTCATTAGAAACCTTTGCGCATCCTTCATGGAAATCAAAGCTACACAAAATGGCTACATGGNNGGTGATAAAAAAGCACATACGAATGAAAATTGCGAAAGGACATAACAAAAATTTGCATAAATGTTGTATATGCGTTGCCTTTTCAGATCGTGCACACTTTTTCATTATTGTATAGACAAGGAATTATTGTACATTTATTCTTCAGAATTAATTGATGCTTTCTTAGACATGCACTTGTCCATTTTAAGGATATTCTATGGATCCTCATTGTTGAAACCTAGACATGAATTTCATTGTGTTCAAAACAGATGCATTTGATTTTCATATTGCTTTATATGTTGTAAGGGTACATAAATATAAATAAATATATATTTGTGGCGGAATGCTTTAGAGTTGCAGTTTCCATTCAAGAAAAGTGTGAAGGTTACATTGAAAGGATATATTTTCATAATGGCCCTAAACAGACTTGTAAATATAACAACGGCAACATCCACCACGTAAAAATAGCAACTGCAACACCGCAACGATGAAGTTGCCCTTCGTGCTTAAACACAATATGCCGTCTTGGGGAAAATTATGCCATACACCGGGATGGTATCTAAATTACGTCAAATTGCTTTGGGTTTGCTTCTCTTAGTGCCTGGTCAGTCGTTCTTTCTACACCATGAAGTCATTGCTCACAGCTTTTTTATGTCAATTGCTTGCATAACACAGAAAAATACACAGTCAAGCATCTCCTCCACAGATGAAAGTATATACAAGATACAGTGGCAATAACTCCGACACTTTCTCACAATTATGAAATAATGTCTGCTTGTCGTACACTCTTTAAAATTAACCTGCAGTATCACACACCACACGTGATGATGAAGTTCAGAGAAGCGCCCCCAAAGAAAGACAACTCTCTGTACATATGTATGTCTTTCATTAGCAGAGGGAAGCGTCTCGTTGGCATCGTGACTGTATAGATTCCGCGTCATTGTGTCACGCATTCGTCGATGGTCACACTGTAGTTACTGGTTAGGTTTCAGCAGGTTCCATTTTGGCAAACTCTTCCCAGCAATTACGTTTTCATTAGAGCCGTTGATAGATCGCCGAAGTTCGTGTTAACTAGTGATTTTCATTTTACTTCTTTCATTTTACAACTTTATTTTGGGTGCATACAGTTCGTTTGGATGATTTCTTTTATTTGGTCTCTCCTTCCTTTACAGCTATCTCAATTATTTTGTCTTCATTCCAATGACCTTTCATGAGCGGCTTTAAAACAGACCAGGAGACCAATCAGAGGGCACTTGTGATTGTGCTTGCGAGGAGGTGCTAACCACTTGCTGGAACGAGGAGGCAGGCTTTACGAGTAAGTTCAAACATTCTCTTTTTTTTTTTGGCAAGTCATGTCATTCGTATCAGATTGTGCTATCTTTAAAAATTGCAAAGATACAAACGAAACGATCGTCGTTATGTGACGTTTGTGCGTATTAACTAAAATAACTTGTAATTGAACTCCTGCATAGTTAGTGTTACATTAGAATCTATTCTATTTAAATTACAAGTAACCAAGTATCTTTATCAATCTCTTAAAAGTGTGAAAATAATTCACCTAGACGCATCACCTTCTCAAACGACATTTAATTGCGTTTTGCTTTCGGTGATAGTATTTGCAAGTAAATTCAAAACTGAACAGTTCACGTCGATAAAGGCAGTTGCGTTCTCGCTTGTTTCTGTCAAAGTTTCCATGGGGTTGTCGTTGTTACCACTCATTTACTCATCACGTATTTTCACTTATTCCACATCTGCAGTTACTTTGTATGTTGTCAGTCCAAACCAGTGATTAATTTATCTAACGCGCATAACAAGTGATAATGCGAGGCCCATGTGAAAATACCTCGTTGAATTTTCAAATTGAGTGAAAAATATAAAGTGCCATTGCTATTGAGACCTCCTCGAATGCTAATCAAATAATAAGACTATGTGGCATCTATGTCCACTTTTATCAGAGGTATGTGCACCGCAGAAGTAGCTTGCTTGGACGTTATTGACAGAATAGGGATATATAAAAATCACCAGTAGTAAATTTACCAGAAATGACTTTCTAAAGTTCGTGTTCCCTCAAAGAAAATAATCGTTCGTGATTCTCTTGGCACTGACGTTTTTTTTTTTTTCTGTCTTCTTTCTTAGTTAAAAAATCGAAACCACTTAGGCTATTCCCCTACTCTTTGTGATGCAGGAAATCACTGTCTTGGTAGTGTTACACAATTCCGTGCGATTTACTGTGAATTGTGATTTTTTTTCTTTTGAAGACCAGGATTTTTACTAATCTTTATATGTTTACTTCAATAAGTGAGTAGGTGTAAGTTTTTGAAGCGGCATTAATGTTGCCGATGAGAAATTATTATTGCATTGACTGCTTTAATTTGAGAGACAATCGGAGACTAAAGAGGTTCTGAAGCGTTACGTATCTGTGACATTTGGTCTAACCATATCCGTGAAACTGGCTTCCAATTGTTTCAAAACGTTGAACTTGTGACATCGCGTGATGTGCATCCCCTTGATTCCTCACACCCAGTATGTTTTGCCTGCCTACGACATTGCGGCTCCCATGTCGCACCACAGTATCCCACCATATCTACCTTATTGCAGTCATTTGAAAGAAGGGAGGGACCAAAGTATAAAACTATTTTCTTCGATGCACAAGAAGGTCTCAGTATGAGGTTAAAGTCACGGTTGATTCAAAGAGTTCATATTGTAAGGGATCTATACGGTGTAAAAATGCAGTATGAAATTTATTGTCGAAAGTCTCTAACTAATCACTTGTGAAATAATGTTTATTTAAAGATCTCAGAGAAACCTCAAAACTTCGTATCTCTGCAAAATTTCCATTGCCTTTTAAAACAAATACCACACAGATAATTTTATTTTTGTGAGGGTTTGTGTGTAGAAATGGAATAACAAGGGATTTGAAAGTACAATCCCAAATGAGGGACAAAACAATGAAGTAATGAAACGATTGTACAATTTTGCAAAACATGATACATTTCGGTTCACATGCCTAAAAATTTATCTTCTCTAAACCTTGGATATGAAAAAGTAGGCAATTACCAGAATTAGACACACAGTACGCATATACGTTAGTACATTTAAATGATCACAAATGTATGCACACCCAAAATTTCAAGAAAGTACTCAAAACCAGATGGACTAAAGTAAAAATATGATTTTGAACGCTACCTGAAACAAAGTTTTCCAACCTTCCCCCACAGACTCGTAAAAACGTTACCTTCGATAAGTTCCCCCTGAAACCTGTGCGTTCTTTTTTTTTATTCTGTAATATCTATTTCCAGCGATAAGGTTATACTAACTTATTGGCTTCTGTATATGCAAATTAGTACCCGGGGCAACGGGTATGCATGTATTAGCTTCATCAGATTAAGTATGCATACCCATAAATCACATCTCAAGGTTGTGTGAACCCTTTTCTCAACCAAGAATACATTTTTTTTATGTAGCTCGAACTTCAAGTAGTTTTTTAATAAGTTACAGCACTTCGGCAAAATTCTTTTGTGAAGAATAAAACCGTTAAATTAAGTTAACTTCACGTCAAAATTGTAGGCAATCTAATATCCTGATCAAAGTGTATATTTGAGAGGAAGGAACGAAACAAAATGTGCAATAAAATAATAATTTAACATCAGTCCTTCCTCTGTGCTAGAGGCCAATAAGTAAACAAGGTGGTGAAGCCATTTCAGGTTTAAGTTTTACGTATGCTCTGTATCTGGTGTTGCCATCGTTTATTTTATGCATGTCTGACTACTTCTGTCACAAAGGACTACGGCATAAAGTGTGATGAAAGTAATTACATGCGTTTTCCTTTTAAACTTTCTCTCTCTTTTTCTCTAATGTGTATATATAGATATATTCATATCTATAAACAGGTATGTAGGTGCACGATAATCATATGCGTTTCCAGTACTGACGTCAGTAGATTATTTGCCAACTTAGAAAAAGGGACGTCAATTGAACTCTTAACTGCGAGGGAAGATTCACTTATGGAATGTTACATTTGTGTTCTTGATTCAGTTGCTTAAAGGCGTCATGTCTAACAGTGTCATGAATACACGCGTCTCTTCCCCGAGTGTTCGCTTTAACAGGACATGGCTGACGTGATTTAGGTAAATGATATATCGAACAGTTTCCGAAGTTTATCCGCCAAGAAGCTTTCATCGTACTCTGCGAAGTGTGGTGTTGCTTGATATTAGCTCGGGTAATCACAAATTTAAGAACGTCATCGAAACTTCATTCAAACACTATTTGGACGCAAGAAAGTACAAAAAGTCACGAGTAATTGGATGAGGAAAACTTGTAGAGATGCTTCATTTCAGATACGTCCTTGGAAAAAAAATCTTTAAGCTGTGTACGTTTTCAAAGATGGGCTAACAAAACGGGAACCTGGGAATGTTTTAATTTTGTAAGAGTTAGAAAAAAAAAACGTTGGCGGCAATGTGTGACACTTCTTCGTTTATTCTTAAATCTTCGAGTAGACTGGTTAGTGCAAAATTCTGCTACATTACGTCAACTATTTGCAGACAGAAGCTTCTTATTATGTTGCAGTAGTTACTGTTGTGTAATATATTTGAGAGTCATTCATGTATGCATCCTAATAGCGATAGATTGTTACCGGAAAATATTGACGTTCCATCACCTAATGTGATTACACTAAATAGATTCTGTACACTTTTTACCAGTTTCGATTAAGGGAGACGTTCTGGACAACGCTTTCGTTTTATCAACGCGAATTTGTAGAACAAAAAGTTTCACGAACCACTCAGTCTGATAAAATGTATTTTATAAAACTTCAAAATATGAATCTCCCAATCGTTGCTCATTTGTCTGACCCTATTAAAACCTTGTGACGTGATATCAGGTACAATACACCTTTCTGAAAACATGAATGGGAAACCTAACAAGACGTGAGGATTTGGTGCATGAACACCTGTGTAAATATGGGCCCGAATAATGTTTCATTAAATAGCAATGTTTCGACTTTACTTTTGACCCTTGCTGTTAACAATTTAAGTCCTTTGAAACAAGAAATAAATCAATCTATACCTGTAGTATTCAAACACGTGTTTGACGTTATACTGCAAAAGTCGGAAAAAGAAAGATGGCGCAATTTCTGATTTACGAGTGGTCTGTTCAAACGTGTCACGTAAGTCTGCTCATGATTGGGTGTCGACACGGTGATACGAGCTTAATTACTTTCCATCCATCCTTGGAACAGCCTGATCTGTCTTGTCAGCCATGTCATATTATTTATTTTGTTTTCATTTATTTGTTTTTTTTTTTAATATTAAGTAATCGCAATGAACATTGCTCTCACCCTGAGACTGATAGGTTTTATACCATAAGTTTACAAACGACAAGCGTTTTAGAAAAAAAAATATATGTGTGGAGTAGTTATACATTAACAACACACCGTAATGATACGGTGTGATATTGACGTTTAAGGAAATGGTAACCGAGAGCTTATTGAGTATTAACAGGAAGAAAAATGTTAAGAAATTAAGAACCGTAATTCGGATGCATTAATAAAAGACAACATTTTATGATAGGGATGCATCGTTCATACACCCCGTCTTATTTTCCCCCGTCTAATTTCTCGTTGGTTACCACGGAGATAAGAACGGTGTCGTGTGAGCAAGGCTAATCGTTTTTGTAGTCATGCAATTAAATAGACAAAATTATTGACTTCAAAGAACAAACTGAACAAAATTTTGAAAATTTCACATTTAGCCTTTACGGTCACGTGACACACCATTTTATTTTGAATGGGTAGGCAATAAAGAAAAAAAGGGGCCCCAAAACGGGATACCTCCAATTCACAGAGTTTTTTGTTTCAAAGTTTTGAATCTTCCGGTACTTGCTTTTGACTGCCGGTAAAACCTGGTTGTTTGATGATCTCCACCTGTCATCATGACACGGAGAACTAGAAGAAGTATCGTCACAATTTTAGGGTTGAAAATGCGCCCTTTCGTAGCACTTTTACTTTCCCTGGTTTGACCAAGCGTCTGCTTTCAGGCATCTATACTATGACTGTATCACATTTTACAACATATTTTCAATACTTAATTTGGGATTCGCCAACTTCTACAAGCAGCTACTTTTAAAAATATGTGTTTTGTTGCATTTTTGTGTACGTATTTGTTTACTCGTAGTCCGCTACCAGATCGTAATAGGTATAGCTGTAATATTTTGAGAACGAACTTCATCGAAAGGAAAATTCAATAACTTTTTCAAGTGCATTACACGTTCGATTCCTTTAGACTTTTCTGAATTGGCGTTCACCTAAACGTCTGATTACTCGGGAAGTGTCATGTAACTCGATTGTTACCCCTGGTAATCCCTTGGTTAAACTCACACTGGGTGAACATGCAAGGAATTAAAGAGTTCATAACTAAACTAATATAGCTCCGTTTGTAAAACCAAAAACCTAAAAAAAAACTTGTAAAACTTCCTGTGAAAATTTTAAATTATAAAATGCGAAAGGAATAAGAGTCATACAAATCCAAAAATTAAAAACAAGAAGGTAAATCCCTTTAAAGATAAACATAATGTAATCCTAGAATATCATTTGCATATTCACTTACACATGTTCTGTAACATCTGATTGTAGCAACTGTACCGTTTTTATATTACTTTCTGACGAATGACAAAGGGTATTAAGCAAAAACTGAGGTAGACGAGACAAAAATTTGGCTCCCGTAATGGCAAAACATGGACAGGATTTTACCTTGTTAGATATATGATAAGATTGCTCGGCGCAAGCGTGTGGCTGTTCACAAAGAATCTAAAATAACAACGGTGTTTTCACATGTAGGTTTCAGAAGTGATAGCTCAAACAAAAGACAGACTTAGGCTCATCTTCATAAGCTGAACGAACTATATATGTACATTTTATGTACTTTTTTCACATAAGGGAGAGGCCTTTGTATTATCATTTGATAGACGTGAGTTCGCTCTCGTATCTATGGGCCATTCCTATCTTAGAGGTACTTGATTCCACTCGACTGTGCAACTGAGCAAAAAATAAAAAGTATGAACCTGAACGATTACTAAAATAAATTTCGCACAGTTTTGATTTACTTCCTAAAGGGAAATATGTCAGCCAGAGACGCTACTTCATGCTGATCAGCCGGCATTTTGAATTGGTCAAATTAATGTTTGTATAGTTTGGCCGGTCTTCGAGAGGCTCGTAACCTCTCTGTTATCTCGAATTTGGCGACTTGATATTCGTAAGGCCTGATCTCAAACAAAGAAGCGAGGTAGAGTGCTAAACAGGTCGTGAAAGCTCAACCTGTCAGATTTGACATTTCATGTGACCGTTAACTTGGGGACAGAAACACACACACACGAGAAACAATCACGATGAACCTCGGACATTGCATATGTTACCCTTAGGGCTGATCATCGATGGGGGTCTTGTGCCCCACCCAACACCTCTCATGGAGATCTCCCCCATAAAAGTCTCAAATTAAAAGCTTTTCCTCTCCTTCCTGGGCGTAAGATGATTTCAAGTGCTATCGAGAAATTAAAATGTAGTGTCTTGAAAGACATTCGAGAGGCGAATGACAAGCGTAATCCAAGTTGGAGTATTCACCGGCAGGCAGGGATCTCAGAAGGCCGGGAATCATCAAAACAACGTTTACCTGGGTTTATTCGTCAAGTGACAATCATCGACCTCCTGTTATCTCAATATCCTCCTTCGTGATCTCAAAAACATTACAAACATCACACCTTCGTAGGTTTGATCTCTAGTAGGAAAGAGGTACAAGAAGGAATATAAAACTGATACGTATTGAAGCCTTTTGATGATCTGAGGAAACGTTTCCCACTTTTTCAATTTTTGTTGTTGTTGCTTTTTCTGCAGCATTTCAAATCAAAGAGTATGTGTTTAGATTGTGCGACTTCTTCTGATTTCTGTGGAATTCGATCAACATTAATCAGATTACGTAGTACTGGAAAGATCAATGAAACACCCAAATTTGATACGTTTCTCTACATGACATGAAATAGGAAGATAAGCCAATGATTTATTTTGAAGAAATTCTCAGCTTAAGTGTATGTTCCTCGGCCTACGCAATTAATAATCACACAATATGTTCAGAAACTGACAAGGAATTTAATAACTTCTTCAATAGTTGAGTCTTGTACAGCAATGTTAAATGAATATACAGGGCTATGAGTCAATGTAAGCATAAAATATAGTTTTTTCCACACCGCCCCCCCCCAAAAAAACCCCATAAATAAGTCATATTGAAAAAGAAATCTAAGTTTCAAAGGAAATAGTTAATCTGCTCCCAAAGAAGAAATCTTTCAGTTACAGGAAAACTCATGAAACTACCGAAACGTTTCAGATGTTACCATCAAATTTACAATCTTCTATTGTTGCTTTGGCGGCAACTCATCGTAAAGCGATAAAGAGATAACGAGAGCGGACACTTTGTTCGATTATACATTAACTCAGTCGGTTGACTGAAGCCGTGCATAAGAAACAGTAAGTCGACAGAGATACCAACGGTCACGATATTGTCGATTTGTGCAAGTGAGAAGCAAGGAGCAACGATCACGCACCAAAATGGCAGTGACTGTAAACGTGGAAGAATAAAATAACTGAACAGAAATAGAAATATCTCTTCAAATTATTAACGTCGCAAAAACGATATCATTTTGAAACTTTGGCCAAATTTAATAAAACATCTAGTACCTACTGTTCTGCACTTTGCAAGACAATGATAAATCTTACAACGTTTTCACTAAATTAGTGACCAACTTTAATATTTTTCCAATATTACAATGACATTTTTACATCATGTGTTTGTAAATATCACTGAGATAAAAGTAGCGTTCATTTTTTTCAACTTTTATTTTACCCCCAAAAAAATGGTACGATCGTGTGTGGCTTTTGTGAGTGAGACATGTAGCTGTTAATTAATATGAATATTCACTATCAAAAGATCACCTAAACTTTGATGAAAGGGTAACAATGAGTTTGGTGGAGAACTTTGTTTTTCAGAATTCGAATCAGATTTCAATGACGTACTTCCGCCACTGATCAAACACTGATGGGGTAAATATAGTCCTGAATTACTTTATTTGACAAATAAAGAATGACTGTCTCTTATTGTATGCCAGCCATCCGTCCATTGATTTATAACAGACTGCTGCACTCACCGGAAGTTGTGTGCGTTTATCTAAAGTAAAGAAAGGTATATTGATTTTAAAAACTATGGACATGCTTCTGCCGACGGGCGGATTTTGCCCTGCTGTTAGAGAATCCCTGCAGCAATCGTTTTAACTATGACTGGTGTTGACTGTACAGGAGCGTCTTTTTATCATGATAGTCCTAGTATCCCCAGATGTATCCTCGGCCATTTCAAATCCTCTACGAGAGGTCAGTTACAAAAGAATTGGACTGCAGCTCTTTAACGTTTTGCAATATATATAAGTATATTTTGGCGATTGCTATTAACATAACTGTTATCAATATGCGTTCCTGCTTAAAGCCTGTCCCATATGTCGAACTGGTTTCCGACAACATTATCTTGGTTTACTACAATCCTGACCTTAAGATGATGACGTACAGAAGGAAAAGGTATCTCCTCTCAAAAAATACCTTTGAAAAGAGGTATTCATATGCAAACAACCTCAATTAGCCTTCTACAAACCCAGGATAAAAGTAACGATTACTACTGAGGTATGTGCACCACAACAGTTCTTTCCATCACCTCCACCCGTCACCATCCCTACACAATTTGTATTCGTGTTTAGCCCCCCCTTCACCCACCCTCCCCCGATGTGTCAATATTATGTTCACTGATTTTAATTTTAAGATCCCATGAACATGACATTATATTTTAAGAAATTAATTACACGACATTACAGGAGTAACAAAAGTTTTGGAATGTCGTACGAAGATAAAATGGTGATAAGGGCTCTCGATATTGTAAATATCATTCAATTCGATCTATACATTGTTCATTCATGCAACAGAAATAATCCTCAACTCCTGTTAAAGTAGGATGTTTTACCCTTGGATACAGGCAGGGTAATTTAAGAGTAAAATCACTGAAAGAGTAAATACAATAAATACCTATATCGACAGGGTTTCGTAGTTTGCTATCTTATTCCACGATATACAAAACAGAGGTAGTGTTTTGTTAATCAAGCACGATCATTTTTGCCGTGTTGTTGATCGCGCTGCCTGTTCTCGGGGTTTGTTTTCAATACAATGCGCTTATTACAAACCCAAAGTCTTATTCGTTTTCGTTTTATTCATCAAACTCTCTCTGTGTATGAGTGAACAAGGTTAATCAACGTTGATAAATATTTACCATTTGTGGATGAGAATAAATACATGCAAAATGTCAAATATAATAAGACTTATTCACAGACGTAACTGTACTCAGTGCGCTTCTGTTGATTTTGATGGCCAGATGTCCTTTACACAACAGTTGTAAGTAAGGCCATGTCGCGTGTATCCCTAACACATCTTCTATATAACGCACCTTTGCATGAGCAGTAGTTGTGCTGTAATCTAAATCAGCTGATGTTTGCCAGTCATGTGACAAAATACCCACGTGACCTGCTCTGTTTGCTTCCACTTCAGTGGCAGAAGTGTAACAACAAAATCATCATGACCGATTTTGCCTTATTAGTGTAAACAAGGAGACGGACTATACTGTTTTTGACCTACGAGTCTACTTTGATAACAAAATTGGAGCAAATACCGCTGATGCACTGTTAGGTCATTACGGAATAGGTTACCCGAAGGTATTCCGTGTGAACACCTTGGCCTCCTTGAGAGAGCTATAGTCATGGACTAATAACTCACATTTCATTCCAATCATTTTGCCTAATGTTTAACATGACCTTAACTTGGAACGCAGACTGTTTCGAGCTGCCTTCAGTCAAACTTACACAAAAGTAAAAAAATAAACTAAAAATAAACAGGTGGTTTATCTGCAGTTCCAGCTTTCTTTACTTACAAAAAACAAAGAACTTTAGATCACTAATAACTTTGTCTAATGGACCGTTGATACAAATTTGAAATATCCATTTAGAATACAGTCATTAAGAACATGTCTTTAGCCTCAATGTTGGTGGGAATTTTGTGATTAATGGTGATAAAATTGAGGCCAAAGATCCTTTGTTTTCACAGCCCCTGTGGGTAATACTAAAAAGCCTGCGCTAATGCACATACCCACGATGTCGCATGGTAGCTCTCCCTCTTGAACTCACATCGGGAAATGTGGTAATTTATAAGTTGATTGGTGAATTGAGAGAATGTCATTCAGTTTACTTCATGTAACAAGCTTTCGGTCATTTTTTTTTAATTATCTTTCACTTAGTGCACATAAATTGAATATTAGTAATTTCAGTTATACGTGATATTATTTTATAAGGAGACACTAACGCTTGATCATTACAAGGGTAATTTATATTAAAGAATATAAAAAAGGACGATATGCTTGAGATCATTTAATTCACACCCCATTGATTTGTATGAGCAATTAACTCCAAAATTTTAACTTGCGTCTGCTGAGAATGATATTTTATTCTAAGAGGTTGTGTAATGCAATACTTTGAAATCTTTCTGTCGAATAATACTCTTAAAAGAAATATGTATATATGATTATTTGCCAAAAGTGATTCATCTCACATCAAACATGAGGCTCTCCAAAATCAGGTTTGACTACACACTGGTTGTCATGATTAAAAAAGAACGTGACCCTGACTCGAATGATATGATGGTTAGATTTTTGAAATGATGATATTGATGATTTTCACAGAGACAAATAGTTATATATATGAATGGGTATATTGATGATTGTTATAGTGATGAATGGTTATATTGAATGGTTGTAATTGTCATTGTTACAGTAATCAATGGTTACATTGATGATTGCTATACTGATGAATGGTTATATTGATGATTGTTATGGCAATGAATGGTTATATTGATGGATAGTTATATTGGTCATTGTTATAGTAATAAATGGTTATATTGAGGAATTCATTACATTTTAATTTGACGAATAGCTACACTAATGAATGACTGTATTATGATGACTATAGTGATAAATGATTCTTTGTTTGATTGTTTCGCTTCCATGCCCACAGCTATACATTACTATAAATAAGTACAAACAGCCATTAAAAATAGTAACAAGGCATAGGTAGCAGTACTCAATGTACAATGTACAGGGTGCATGGAAAGTCTGAAAAATCTACACCAGCTTATTCCACGCAGACTTACCATCTTACAAAAAAATGGAAAGAAATAAACAGAGACAGAGAAACAGTTGTAAAGTGGGGAACAGCATTAAAATCAAGTAAACAAAGGCAAGTACAAGGAAATAAGATAATAATAGCAACTTCCCAAACAGTTTTGAAGGTAGATCTTGACACTGTTGTAAATGGTCTTATGTTCACTTAAGAATCAATATATTTCAAAACTGAGCGATTTAGACTCAAATCGACGTTTAATTTTCTAACAATGTTCGATGAGACGTTTTTCAGATGAACATGGCTTAATATCCTGGTAGGACGATCATGCACTGTGCTGTGAGACTTGAAGCAGTTATTAAGGATACGTGGTATGCAGTCGGTGTAAATACTTGAACATGAAAATCCTACTTGGTTTAAGAAAACATAAAGTCTAATGTAGAGGATAGGGGAACCGTTTAATGTTGGGTTCTGCGTGAGCAGAATAATCAGAAAATCGTATAGGCCTAATGTGAATTGCTTTCTTTTGGAGGATAAAGCATAAGACTATGAGGGGACTGATTTCCCCTCATAAAACTTTGCAACAATATCTTTGAAGTTTAGTTTTATCGATTGAAGATGACATTAATGAAAATGATAATGACGATGATGAGACTGAAGATGATGTTTGAAGTGAATTGATTACATAGATGGTAATACTGAGGGATAATATTGTTACATATCAAGTCGATGGATGGTTACAATTATAACTGATGAAAAGTTTAACCGAAGGATGAGTTTACTTGCTTTGTTGTAAACTATCCTATGTATTGACACCATGAATACGGCAAGTTTCGATTAAGTAATCGGCGTGGTTACCCCCCTGCGTGGCAATTAACCTACACTACTCTTATTGCCTTCATTTTTTCAGTATCCACAATTTTGTTAGCGCAATCATCGGGTAACATGGTATTGCTTGATCTACAGCAGAGTGTGGTAATTGATTAATATAAAGTGCTTTGTATGACAGAGTTGTGAGTAAAAAGAAAAAAGCAAAAGTGAAAAAACTACTTTGACGGTGTAGCTTGCTTAAGTAGCTTAGAAATTGGCCTACCTCCGGCTTTGTTTTGAATCATTTTCCCGAAGAGCTCATAACTACCCTGTGTATTAGCAGTATTTAAAGAAAGGTCGACTGAATTAATTTCGATGTGTTGTGTTCATATAAAGTGCCGTCTTTTATTTCACTTTTGTTAGTGACTGACATAACGAATAATGTTACAGTCTTCAAAAACTCTAAAACAGTGAATCAGTTTCAGAACCAGATAACACAAATGACGGTCAGCAACGGGACACCGACAAATGGAAAAAGTAAACAGAACAGTGATCATTTAANNCCTGAAAGACACTTGTAAAGTATGAAAGATGAGACTTGTAAGATTTATCTGATACTTCAAAATGAAGTTGTGGTGACTATTTATTCCCTTTAAACGGTCATGCCGTCTTATACTTGCAAAAGATCGTGCTTTTCTTTTCTGTGACTATGGAAATTCCAGAAGCATGTTGAAGTTCAAACGTGGATTTTCCCTACACGATCTTCGAAATTCCTCCTAACAACTTGCTCACGAATTATTCAGATCCATTAAATGCATTACGTGAAAAAAGAATAAAAGACAGAGAGAGATAATGGTAGTCCCAAGAAGGAAAGGAAAACTTACACATGTGGAGGGCCCCTTAAGGCAGATAGCTACTTCTGCAGTCTGATCGCAAATGACCGTCGGAACCTTTAACGGTTTTTCCCTTCCAAGTCAGTTGTTCAGGTAAGGCCTCTTGCCGCAGCTCCATTTAAACATACCTCGAGGGTTGCCATTTATTATTTCACAAGTCAGAGGCAAACAAATACTCAAACTGTTATTCCTCTATATCATTCATAATTATTTAAATCAAATCAAGTAATTGAATAAACTGTTGCTCTTTACATTTTATTTATGAACCTCTGAAGTACTGCATACCCTCCACCCCTAATGGATTTCTAACGAAGAACAACCACCATACAATAACTGCAAACTCCTCTTCTACCAAACCCAGATAAATTCGATTAGACTGTGCTAACTCACTGTATAAATTACACCTTGTCACATTATTCCTACCCAGCTACACCTCCCCTACCCTCATTCTCCCCTAATCCTCCTGCAATTATCCAGTACGTGCTTGTAGCTTTATCCGAAGATATAGAAGAAATATGTACTTCTACAAAATATGTATTTTCCGTTCAATTAGAAATAGTCTGATACGTGGAAAATATAATTTGGGGGCAATTACCATTCAAGGGACCTTAAAGGGAACTTCAATCCTTGTAATGATTGCCGTTTCCTCATTGTGTCAAAATAGACCTGGTACTAGTTTGCAACAATTAACATGGTTGATACATACTTGTAATGTGGGAGAAAAGATAAAGTCTTACACATAAAGGTAGTTTTCAAATCACAGGTACGATGAGTTCCTAAAATGTCTCAATACTCGAATCCTGGTGTATGGTGCATATTAACTGTATTTGGAAGTAGAATGTACATGGATACCGAAAAAAATCTTTATAGCCAGAATTAAAATTAAAACCATAACCCATTCGCAACATGCTTTCGGTGCATTCGTTGACCTATATTTGTTTTCGCTGAAGGGGTACGTAACAAATACTGTAAATTGCGTTACATTACTGGACAAAAATTTTCATTTTCATTTGTAACATTTGTGAAGATTATAAATAAGATCTTGCTGCAATTAAGGAATACCTCATATAATTCCACATCGGATACTACATTGAAATGAGTAAATATCATCTAGTGAAAGATAAAAATAAAATTCTATATAAAATAGAATATAAACCAAGCGTGCATGGAATTTATGTGAGTTACATTGCCGTAATTGGGTAATACGCGATAAAGCTAATGGGTTACAAACGAACGAAGCATGGGTAGATGGAGTGATCACTTGATGGCAACTTGCCGGTGAGATATGTTTTAATTTGCTTTTTTTTAAGAAGACAAATTCGAATTCACAAAGCTGATTTCTCTTTTAAAAATAGTAAAAACAGATTTCAAATTTATGTCTTTTCAATGTTCAAATACAAATCTCTCGAATTATGTTACTTATCCTTCCATTACTACCGTCTTGTAGTCTTTTCTCCCTCTAAATCTTAAATCTCATGACATGACAAGAAAATCACAACAAAATCGTCTTTTCCAACTCATTAATCAGATTTTCAAAACCAAGGTGCTGTTTCAATGTGCTGTCAATGTAATTTTAATCTATGAAAGGAGATTAAAAATGAGAGATTAAAAATGATTGGGTGTTACAGTTTTCATTTTTACTTTATTGCTTTTCTTTCCTCTATAAACTGAAATACTTGAAATCTAACTGTGATACGAAAATCCAGGTGTTAAAGTTCAAAAAGCGGTCAAACTAATTAGGGAGATTTCGCGTTGTTATGGCGACGAATACGTCTACAATATTAGAAGAGGTCGCCCATAAATTATGAGAACTACTTATCTAAAGGATCGTCAACTCATAACGATAAACAGTTAAAAATTTCATATCTGTCGACTGAAACGAGAATGCAAAAATTTATCAGTCCAATTTATAGCATTTTTCAAAATGATCATTTAATAATTAATTGGTTTTTTAAAGTCACCTGTTGACTTCAAACGAAAATTGTAAAGATTTTACCACCAAGATGACGGCAACTTTAAATTTTCTAACATACCAAGTTGGACATTCTAAAACTCTGGAATAATGAGTGAGGATGTATTCTGCTATTTTTTTCTTTCTGAGGGTTCCTCAAGTTCCTGTTTATGAGAATAATCGTCTTACATTGTTACGTCTTCGTTAAACTAACGTAGTGGGTTGGTCCGTTATGGCAAAGACCGTCTTATGTTGGAATTACGTCTACTGCTATACAGCAATCCTTCTTACGCGACCTACGACCGAGTGCTTGTTCGCTTAAGGGCCCTTTGTTGAGTCTTATTTTTTTCTTGCCACTATGCCGATACAACGTAGTTATGTATTGTAATGTATACAGTCACAATGCGTATTAGGTATGAGTAAGTTTGTAAATAACGGATACTTCTTACAAAGAGCTGTGAATATTTCCATCATATTTAACACGAATATGCGAAAAGAACATCATAAAAGAACATTTAATCCATCCATTCATTGGTCTTGTGAAACTTTTAACACTAACACTGTTCCATCCTGAGTTATAGAAAGATTTGATATAATGACCTGCAGACCCCATTTACCACAGTGTAACAAAGGAAGCGCCCTACTTGAGGATCCTTCTCGAGGAAAATCGAGGACAATCGAGGAAAACAACAACATATGGTTATACTTCATTTAACCCTCTGTGACCTACCAATGAGCAATTATTAAAAACGACAAATCAGTCAATAAATTACTCAACATATTTGATTTTCTTAACAAAACGAAAAGGATTAAGTATACGTCCTTGACGAAGCTGACACAGTATACGATTTTTCCCCCTATTCGTTTCGTTTCATTTCTATAGCATGTTCTTGTTTAATTTTATTTCAACTCGATGGGAATGTCGATTTCTTTCCTATGATCAACAGAACGTAAAGTAGAGTGCCAATAGATTGCAGATGGTCACAGACTCTTCTAAGTTTCTTTAGCGCCATGTTCATTCATGATTATTACCTTTGGATTTCTCCTCATGTGTATGGTCTCACGTGGCCCATTCATTTTGTAACTTTGAGTTTGAAATAACATTTCTGTACTAAATCTGTTTCTTTTTCTCCTTGACACACACACAAAACGTAATTATTTTTTATGTATACTGGTTTATGGGAGGAGCTGTAGAAACGACACGATCTTTCCACCATCTGTGTTTCAACATAGTTTCAAACCTATAATCAACATCGATCTTCGCCAAATTATTTTCCAGACACATTCATATAACGGTACGTGAGAAACGTTTACTATAAGATTTAACTATTTTTTTCAGATTGGTAAATGTAAGATGTATCCAAGTGATTGAACTTTGATTAATCTCGATTGATTTAAAGTGAGTTCCCTTACCATTTGCAGACCAAGCGTCTAGTGTAGGAGATTGATGCAACCACATGTTTCACAATGTATGAATGACATAAGTTAAACAAGAAAGCCGTGACTTTCAATCGAAAAGGGAAGGGGCCAGTATCACATTTCTTCCCATCAGATAAAAAGGAGTAACGCAACGCTTCGAAATACCGAATAGCCTGGGTTGCCATGCTGTTACCTTGACATAAATCACACTGGTTATCTGATCATTTACTAGCCGTAAAGTGTCCATTTATTAGGCTACTGCAATATAATACTATGAAACCGTGTATGATGCCATTGATGACGTATGTGATACTGATATGATACCGTATGAGATACCTATGTGATACCTTATTCTCACATACTTTGGTATCTCAAAACTCTCTTGGTCACTGCTTCGGTTGTGAGGGTTACAAATGAGACAGTGTAGTTGCTCTTGACGTTACAGGGAAGAAAAGCATATACAGAATTGCCATGGACCTTCATGCAAAAACAAAAGTATATTTACTTTCACAGTACACCCTAATTGAAATATAGTTTAACTATAAAATCACTACGCGTTGAGTCTGCCATGGGTTATTGGTATTATTATAATCTATTAATTAAAATGCCTTTCAAGAATAAATTTGTTTCAATTAGCAAAATAATTTTTAAACAAATTTATTAAATTATTATTAAAAGTTATATACATTGAAAATTATTACTTATATATTGTAATCACCAGTAAAGAAGATATATATTCGTAGGTGACAGAAGTGTGCCCTTTAGACGCGAATAGTGCACACGCGCACTCTAAATCCAGTATGGTAAAATTTTATCAATCTATGGTCAACTTTTATCATTTTGAATTTAAAGTGCCTAGTAAGCCTAAGTAATACCAAACTATCATATAACGATGCGCAAGATCCTCATGCCTTAAAAATGTTTCAGCCTCTAAATCATACATTCAACGCTACAAATTTACCACTTAGCTGCAAATTTCCCATCAAGCACAGACTGAGTAGTTTGTAAGTGGAATATTTTTACGTGTAGGTTTTTCCTCCGTCTGTATAGTCGAGAACCCGAGACGAAGAAAGTGAGCGACTTTGCACTTTCCTTTTTCAAGGCTCGCATTTTTTTTTTTGCTAAAAATGTTATGACAGATGTAGATGTCGTGTTTTTCTTCCCTGGGATTTTTGTGTTTGTTTTGTGTGTTTTCTGAGGTATTCCTTAGATAGTTAGCTACGTGTCATACTCGCCTTCTTGAGAGATTGATAGTGGACAATACCGGCACTCTCGGTATCTGTGAGCGTTGTGAAATGCACATCTGTAAATATCCTCGGAAATTGTACATGACCGAATTCGTGACTTCCTAAGGGGTCATTACGACAAAAGAAAATTTACAACATTTTCGAGAGAATATATAGGGTTTGGCGTCGTGCAATTTAACTTTGTCTCTATTGAGGTCTAGACTTTTGACGATGGTTTTACATCCCTGTCAAGAGAAGGGGAAATAATAAACCCAGATAAGGAAAAAAAAGATTATTACCGGAGGAGGAGAGGGCAGGTTTATGAGATGTCACGAGTTTTACTGAGAGATGTTTGTGTGTGTTGAATCAAGCAACTTACCAGGTTAAAATCAACAGGCTATTGGGTGGATTTGAGGAAACAAGTTTGGTTAAAATCATTTGGTCGGTTGGTCACTCCAGGGGTATAAATTGCATGCAAACACTTGCAAATTTACAGCAAGTAACATGGAAGTGCTATATAACTGTGCATCGATGCACTGAAAATATGCACTGAGCAGTTCGTTAAAAAACACTGATATTGACTTACTGCATTTAAATATCATGAGAACTTACTGACAGCGAATTCACGTCCGTGTTGTAATATTGTGATTCATCTATATCATAGGTTTGTTGTCACATGCAGATAGGCCTACGGCGTGATTAAATAGGAACCTTAATCTGAAGTGATGACAAATTTGACGCATGCTGTTAATTTTAAAGGGACTCTCGTTGAGCTGCTATTGACAAGTTTGTAAGGACTTTGAATTATGCAAATACATGACAGTCCATACAAGTAGCATGATAAGTCAAGTGCCAAAACCAATAATGATGCGGAAACTGTAGACATTTATTTTACCCTGAGTTGTACTGGCTGCGTTCATACGAATGGTCATAGATCTGGTCAGAGATTTTCAAACACCACTAACTGAATCATTGATTACTTATTCATTAATGTTCCTTTGTATGTTACACGCGGAGCTCCTCTACGTAACAGCCATTTTTTCATTAGCNNGAATTTCACGAAACAACTCAATGTATTCCTTTAATTTCAACAACCCAATTCAGTTCGACAATACACTCTTTTTCGTCATTTTGGTATCGACCCAAATTGTGCAGCGTAAATGTGTCAAGTATGGCAGTCTACATACTGTAATTATGGACAGTCATATTGTTACATTATGCCAAATATGGATGGAATGCTGGTGAAATATAACTGATATTGAAGAAATTATGTTCATTCTCCCAAAGTGAGGGGTGAATGAGTCTAGTAGATGTCAAACTAGGTTATGGTAGAAACGATGTCAGGTATTTGATACTGTTACACNNTGTTACACTGAGGAGAACATTGGGCATACTCTTAGACATTTTGACATTCAATAGATTTTCCATGCAGGACTGAAAAATTACATTCTTAATTGACATACGAAAGAAATTAGTGGTCACTTCACAATAGTTAACTCATCATGGCCATGTGTAACGATAAGATGGAACAGTCTGATAGACTAAACCTACATTTGTTTTTGAGTGGTGACTATACATTTTACTAAGTTTCAATTACATGATTTTTTTATCATTAAGATCAAGATGTCACAGTTTTTTTTTTCTAGTTTAGTTTCGTGCAATGCTATCGTGTACAAAGATATCGGGTCAAAGGTAAAGCAAACAATAGGAAGAGGCAACCAAAACAGTTAATACTTGAATGGTTTTCACATGCTGTCGAATACAATATTTATAGTATATTTTGTTGATTTCTAATTAATTTGGCAAGAGAAAAAAGCATTCTTGACAATACTGCATAGAGTTCGTTTCATTCATTGACAAATTTCCTCTAAATTTTTCAGATTTAATTTTCAAGGACTTCACAATTATGGGGAAATGTAAGGAGATATATATATAAACACGTAAATGTTAAACTAGCTTTATACTGTTAATCATACATTTGACATTGGCTTAGAATAGACAGTTGTGCCGAACACGTGTAGTCTTCGGATCTTACCTAATTGACCCAGAGATAGGCCCACCGACAAAAGATCAGGAATATAAAATGCAGGGTCCTCGTGCTTACTTTCAATTGAATAAGATGTGCAGCTCTCACGTGTTCGGTACAAAGGTCTCCAATGAAATGGTGGTAAGAATTACGTAATGTTCAAAGTCAAGAAAACGAAGATATTTAACTCACACCTACTCACACCAATTAACTTCCTGAATTGCAGTTGAAACTTCCTCGACTCAGTATTGAGTAACTTGCTTGGAATAAAAAGTTGTGTGAAATGACACTAAACAACAACGCTACTGAAAATGTTTTACACCCCGAAGTTGGTGGAGATTCTATCAATTGTACCAAATCTGGAGCAGAACAAGTGGAACCGCTTCACCAACGAGAGTTTTGGAACAGATGTGAGGAATCACATACCGAGAATACGACCTCTTTCTCTATCCACTTCACTTGGCAGTGTGATGTTTCCTTTTGGTGCAGTTGATGGGATCTAACTATTAAGTATACACGATACCGACAGGAGTATAAGACAATCCTCTTTCTATGCCATAATCATTGTAAATTAACATTATGAAACAGTTTGTCGAGTGAGGCTACGTATATATGCAGCTATAATTCAATTACACAAAAACTATTTCAAATCTACCAACATGAAACAGAAGTCAGTTCTACATGATACTACGCTAAACGTACTCTCACAACTTGCGAATAAACTTAATCGAAAAAAAAGTCCGAAAAAAATATCTATACGGTATGTTTAAAGGTACTAGGCAAAGGAGATAGATATCGAATCATCATTAATTACTTAACACGAAATGAAGCCAGTCAACAGACGTTTAAGAATTCCTGACACAAAGTCATTATTATAACCTAAGAGACAATTTGTATAATGTTTACCAAACTTTTCGAGTGATTACATAAGCGACATTAAAAACGCGATCGCTTCGCCAGCTAAGGCATATATTACAACATCGCTTCCACTTAGTCGTCGCTATGGTTACAGCCATGGCACACGATTATCGCACAAGTTTCCGATTAGTGTGATTAAGAACGCTATTTAAATCCTGCAGAAGTGGAAGTGAAGATCACTTACATCTCACATGGTGCACGGATTTGAAAAAAGTTGGATCAACATCATCATTAGTCTGCTATATCGAAGCACTGCTTTGAAACATTTCGATTCTATCAGCGATTCCACCGGGCTATCAAACCTTTGACTGAAACGCTTCAAACTGATTTTGGTAAGAATTAACTTACTGGCAGTATAAAGCCATCTCTACGTTTATTTGTTACCTCTTTTCTTGTAGGCTGTTGTACATTTTACCGAAAGCATTGGTGGTAGTTGCACCGAAGCTATGTTCTGTCATACGCTTTTTTGTCCATAGCTGTATAGATAATCATTTGTATTTGGAAGTTTTTTAGGGGTCACTCTTGGTTAAGTTTTCACATCGGAATATCACACATCGAGAATGTCAAACTTAAGCCTACTGTAAGGAGTATTCTCAGTAATTTTGGGAGGTGAAACGAAATATCCTACATGACACTGACATTTGTACAAGGAGTGCGGTGTCGCTTAAATGGTAGCCTACTTTGAGGTTAGGAGATGGACTGAGGTTGTGGTAAGGGAAAGTTTGCAGATAAAAAAAATGGTTCATTTGCATTCACCAATGAAATCTAACAAAAGTTCATGTGACGATACTTAAGCAACCCTGAATAAAGTATGTGGTGCCGAACATATAGAGGACTTTACGTTATTAAAAAACTAAAAGAAATAACCTCAAAAATTAAAGAAGGCATTCAATACATATTAAATCACCACTTTTGTAACATGTGGGATTTTCCTCAAATTCTAACGCTGGTTTCATGCTACTCACACACAAACACCCACTCCCTCCCCTACACAGCCTCATCCCCACACATCACTCTCCCTCCCTTCGATTACTCAGATGGACATCACATTGGCAGTTGCACAACTCTTGTTAATTTATTTTTATTTGTTATATTTTTGTTGCACATTAATTCATGACTTTTTAAGGTCATGTGAAAAGAAAATGACATTTCGCAGTGTATTTGGTGCATTAATCATCGGAAATGCTAAAGTGATTGCGTG
>VJOZ01052715.1:0-12336 GCA_009801055.1 Stichopus horrens | reverse complement strand
GATACCTTCAATGTAAATAGAAATATCTTCAATTCATTTAAAGACATCATTTAAATATAGCTTTAATTCATTTACAGATATCTCTGATTATTTAGAGATACTGCTTTAATCATTTGAAGGAATCTCTGATTGAATTTAAGATATGTTTAATAAAGATACCTTAAAGATATAGAATTAAAGACATTTGTAACTAATGAGAAATATCTTGTCGATGGTGGGCACAAAAAGTAGGGAAAAGACTATACTGCCACCTCTACATATGATTCTGCAATTAGAGTTCTTTTGTCTCTGTATCTTTTACCCCTAAAAAGCAACTTTAACTAACATGAAGATAACAAGGCGCACTGTTATTTACGATGGTATTAAATATCGTAAATAAGTTAGGCATTGTTTGGGCAGAAAGGGCCATTTATTGTTCTAAGGACAGACGTGTCTGCCCATAACAGTGATCTCAAACTAAGTTGCAAAATAGCATGCATTTGCCACCAATTCCAACATTCTCGACTATTTTGTTGTACGCAGAGTTTGCAGTTTGGAAAATAGGGCAGGAGCGACAACGCGTGAGCCGCGTATGCGATGGCCGGTGATGAGGTTTGAGGTTCAACCTCTTCTCCAGAAATTTCTGGTAACTGAGATGGTAAACATGATGTAAAACGGTGCGACTTGGAGATGGTTCTTGCTCCATTTGAAATGACAGTACCCTGCTGCCAACCTTTTCTTACAGGGGGGGTGGATTTTTTAAGGTGGTAGGTATTTTTTATCATGGGCAGTCGCAATTTCAGAGGGTGGTGGTTTCTTTCAAGGTAGCGTCACCCCTTAAGTCCCTGGTGGAGTATGCACAATGCTTGGAATTTCCTCCTCTCCCCTAGCTAAGCACCTGATGGAATACGACTAAGCAAAATGAAGATTTGTACATTGAGCGAATACCTGACATCCAAAGTAAATAAGACTTGTCTTGGTAGGGTGCGATGCTAATTTGGGGTATAATACAGAAGGAATTAGCTGCAAAGATTCAAAAATTAAAATATGTTTGCCTTTCTTCTTCTAAGCGTGACCCAGTGGGAAGACTTTTAGAAAATTGAAAGAACGGCACTAACTGGGGGAAGACGAGACCCACCCTGTCGACAGCTAGAACACAAATTGTGAAGGGATAGTTGGGTGACTGAAAAAATAAGCTAAGAGCCAGGACAGCTCAAGATGGCACACCTGTGTACACCTGCACACTTATTTCAAACTCCACAGCCTTAGTCTTTGAAAGCAAAATTCATGGTCTCAGCAGAGCTTTAACAAAAGAACACTCAAAGAAAACATCATGAAACAGTACATTTTCAGTGATTAAAAAAAATGTAATGTACAATTTGGGGCAAAAAGTCCCAAATTTATATTTACAAGTATTTAACAATTCTTGCCAAATTTCACCCTGCATGTACAGAGCACTTTACACTGAATCCTACTTACACAGCATCCATATGGACATGACTGCATTCATCCTCCATGGATGGCACATCTTATCCAAGCCAATAAATATTTTACTGTACAATGTTCAATATCATCAGCTGTTCAAAGATGGCAAAAAAACTGTTGAGAAGACTATTACAGACATCAGACAAAAAAATATGACTGAGCAGACTTCATTAAAACATATAAAAATGATTAAATTGAGGTGGAAGATATGTCTTAGAAAAAAGAAATTATTCATTCAATCACTTATTATTAATGTCTATGGATTGCCTTTAACCCAGTAGAAAAATAACTCTTAATGCCATGAAAGGGCCCTTTACAGAAACCAACGCTTGAGAAGTTCCTCCGCCGGGGCCTTTATCTGGTTTTCGAACTGCGATCAGGAAACGAGAACAATTGGTTGGAGGAATTGGGGAAAAAAAACGTCACAATGCATGTATGTCTACAATATTTCTGCAAAAATCTGCTAGGGGGCATTTCTTGGCATGTGCAGCTTCCTGCTGCAATTGCAGTTCTTCTGACATGGGTTAACCCTTAAGCACCAATTTGAGATGAAAATTATGTCTACATATCACATAGACCTGCTTGTCATGCGAATTATCACAACTAAGCTTATCCCTTCGCATCCCTCCCTCAACCTTCTATCAAACTCTACCCTGGTAGCGCCACTTTTTCCTCTATCTGGAACTATATCTGCATGTATTTCACTCATTTTACAGCTTCTTTGTACACTTCTACCCATCCCACATAAACCTCTTCTCATACGCACATTCGAATACATGTCAGTATCACCACCGCTTGAAACAATGCATGTTTACTTCTTACAAGAAATAAAAAAATTGCAAATGCTCTAAGGACAATGACATTTAATTTCAGGTATAAGCCAATGAAGACAGTGTTTATAATGCAAACCAGTCTAAAGAAGGTATGGACAGAATTACGAACTGAAACTTGTAGACATTACCGTACTGCATGCAGGCATGGTCTTGTCTCAACCGTTTGACTGATTCCGTATGTTGAAGTTTAAAATACATGTTTTACAAAAATGAAAGCTGATAATTTTAATTCAAATGATAATTCACACAATTCATTGATCATTAACAATGTCTACCATCTGTGGCTCAAAAGTCTTTCTTTGCAAAGAAGAAACAAAAAAAATACTGAATAATACTGGCACGGTGGATCCTCCACATGAAATTGTCTCTCGCAGTGAGTTGACCGTTTATCGATCCTTTTCACGGTAACTGGTCACAGATTGTGTCTCTTCCCGTCAGTCATGATGCCAGCCAGGGGTGGGATTGAAGAACCTCTTTGTTCCT
This sequence comes from Stichopus horrens, assembly GCA_009801055.1. Classification (NCBI taxonomy): domain Eukaryota; kingdom Metazoa; phylum Echinodermata; class Holothuroidea; order Aspidochirotida; family Stichopodidae; genus Stichopus; species Stichopus horrens. Next base: position 9,556 of record VJOZ01052715.1, on the reverse strand, counting down.
ATCACCGTAATCATAGAGCAACTCCTCACCTTCTGCGATGTCTCGCTTCGCGACCAGAATAAGATGTGGCTTCTCCTTAATGGAGACGAGTCTCGTGCAGCAGTTTCCGGACTTGCTGTGATTGAGAAGACGACCCAGTCGACCCGTCTCTTTCGTGGCATCAACGCTGGAAGCAAGTGAGATTAGATCGGCAGAAGATGAGAGGTGGAGAAATTAAATTGGCAAAATGGAAGCGAAGGAAGAGGAGGGGTATTTGATAGCTCTGTTTTACAAGCAAAGTACCCACAATGACACTTGGTACTACCAACTTTTCTTTTAAAATATGCATTTTTCTTTTCCTACGTTCAATACACATTTCCTACCCGACTTCCCACAATCAAGGACATTCACACATTCGAGAACTTGTATGCATTCAAGCAGTTCTTTCGGGGACGCTCCATTATCATAGGACACATGGATTACTTTTTAGTCTTAATCTATATCATCACTCCCCTTGAAGACATTTAAACATTTTGATGAAGACTATCGGCACGTTTGACTGCTCAGTCTGACTGTGAACAGTAAACAGATGTAGAGACTTTATTCACTCTAACTCACCAGTATCTTTTATTCTTGAATTCAAAGTAATACATGTAACAGCCAATGGAAGGGTCTTTGCCATACTGAGTCTCTAACCTCTTGGCCTTGGTGACATCGATCAACTCGCCGTGATATTCCACGACAAACTGACCCTTCTTAAATTCCTTCATGGCGATCACACCCCTGCCTTTGCCGATTATCTCCCTCACCTGTAAAACAAAAATATTTTGCTGTTTCCTGTGACTGATCATGAATTGAGGGTGAAAATATTTCATCTCCCAGATGGCCGACAGGACATACATGTACACATTTTAAAGAAAAGGATACACTAGTGGCATCTTAAGATTTGATTCTATGAGAGTTACATCAATATGTCTTCCTCACACCAGTCTACAAGACATAGATAACAAATGTCAAGATATATATTTTTTATAATAATTTTACTTTCTGAGAAGCATTTGATCCAAACAAAAAGGATGCGGATAAAACCCTTCAATTAGTATCAAAAAACAGCTTGGAGGTTAGGGTATTGAAGTATGTAACTGAGAAAGAATCTTTTACTTATGTCTGTAATTATTTTGTAGACAAGTCCTTACCTACATAATATTACACTTTCAAACACAGGTACGACAAAAGATTACAGCAGTAAGAAGAGGGCAGCATGCAATGGGGGAGGGGATGACAGTGTGATACAAAGCTTCAATACAGGGGACAGGAAAACAGTGACAAAGCAAATTCACAGAAAACTGTTGGATATACTGTTGGATATTTTGATTGAAAGTAAACCTTTTTCAATTGGTAAAATATTAGGAGTCAGTTCTAAATTTCATGTTTTCAGGTCTGGACAATTAAAATAAAATTTGATGTCTTTTCCACTCTGCAAGGACCCTGTTTCAACATTATGACCTTCTCCCCCACACAGAAACCAAGTGAGTCAACTGTTTTGGGGGGAGGGGGTTTTTGCCAAGAAACAAGGGACTGAAGTAGACAATGAAATATCCAAAACTCAATATCTGCACCGGTTTATAATGCAATCCCAACAAGGGCCAGTGCTCAAATTTACTCTCAAGTGACGAAAGATACTACATAAATTACCCCAAATAGAACTAAAATGATTTGAGTGCCTAACAGTTGGACCGATCTGTTGTAACACAACAACCTGTCATTCTGGCCATTTAGGCAAATATGTTTACAATCATAAAGCGGTTGTCCACTTGAATTGGTGCACTCAGGAATGAAGCCCAGAGAGCATTGATGAAAGCCATAAAGTCTATCAAATAGTAATTTTTGCTCCTCTAGTGGGTTGCAAGATGACTGTTTCTCAAAGAGCTGGTCTGACCATCATAAAGCCCAGAAAACATTACCTTTTTAAAAGGAAGATAGATAAAAAGGGGTCATGAAGATGAGAGACTAGGAGAATAGATGACATCAATTCTGAACGATATAAAAAGAGTCCTCTGAGGACGATAGCAATACTCTTGTGTTATCCTGGCAAAGCGTCATGCTCACATCACCATCAACGCTCTTCGTTGATTGTAATTTGCGTTTATCTACTTCTGGTTACACCAGGTACCCAACCGATGGGTACCTGGCCAACGGTGTGAGCACCCGGTTCTGAAATTGCTGACCAGGATTTAAAGTTGCTCTACTATCTACCTTGTACACATTACAAAATTCAGCATGTACCGTATGACATTTCACTATCATGCCCGTATGGAAGACATATGATGGTACAGTATATTGATGTGCAAAGCAAAATGTTGTATTACAGGTTCACAAGAATTTTGTAGCCTGATGGAAGTTCTAATCTCGGATTATGGACTGTGCTCACATCCAAAATTTTGGACCTGGTGCAACTGAGCAACTATGATTTACCTCCAGTCCCTCTTCTTTGCCACTCAATATTGATTCTTCCAACTGCCTCTTTTCTTCAGTCTGTCAAATGCAATGGAAAACAGCAGAAAACACTTCCAAAACTGCCAAAAAAGCAAAACTTCAAAACAGATTAATTATTGTCAGATATGTTGTCAGTAAAAGTGCTTAGAGACTCTATGCAAAAGAAAATTCTCAAAGAAGTTGCTCTGATCATGACTCACAATGGCCATGTCTCCAACTTTTTCACTTTTACAGATGTGTTTGGCCAATACTGATCATTTTTTGAAAGAAAGGAATGTAGGAGGAATTTAAGACCCTAATAAGAAACATGAAATAAAATCATGACATATTTTAATGTGCTTTCTCTCAAAAAATTAGCCACAAACATGAATTCTGCAGGGGTAATGTAAGGGATGGTTAAGACAACCAAAGTTTTTGGTGAGAAGTGTTCTCAGTTGAGAGAAAACAGAACTTTTCTATGCTTTCCCTAACTGGGAGTTTCACTACAAGTTTACACCAAATTTTAAGCTGTCTTTTGTTTGTTAAGTCACCATTTGTGGGAAAATTGGAAAAGTCACATAAAATCAGTGAAACAAAACACAGATAACACAAAAACATTGAGAAGGAAACAAATTATGTGAAAAAAAATTGACGAGAGAAAAATACACAGCAATTTGAAATTTCCCCCATAATTTTGGATATATCATGTCATTTAAGTGTGATCCAAGTGTCTATAACACCACAAAAAAATATAAACAGTCAACAAGATCTTTGTGTTCCATCAGATTATGGTATAAAATCTAGCTTAGCAAAATGGACATGTTTTGTAATAAGCCAAAATTAATTCAAACTTAGAAAACAGAAAGGAAAATGGGAATCAGCATTTCAAAAACGTGAAGTCTTCTCTTTAGCTATGGACAATTATTTGATTATCGAGTTGCTAATAATTAATGTCCATCAGTATGAAGAAAATTGATATATCAAGAAACATATTGATTTTAGAATATGTTTGATACACAAGCTTTTATCTTGGAATTTTGTGAGACTGGTAAATACTCAAAAAGGTCACTCTATGGACCATTTCCACATCTGCATACAGGTTACCAACATGGGAGAAATGTCACCAGCCAACACTTGAATGGTCCATTTGACAGAGTTAAAAATAGCTTCTGGGTCAGTGTACGTACTGCACTGTATACTGTACGACAAGCACCATCGGCAAATGTTTGGTGTTAAAATTGGAAAGTGAGAATCGTTATACATATTGAAATGTGTCCTTCACATACCAGAACAATATTTCCATATCATCTACAGTACTGTATAACTTGGAAGGGCTGACATCAATATCCATATTATGGGTATGGAGTCCAATTTTGGATATATCGATAATATTGATATATCGATGTACCATTATCAATAATATTTGCAGAACTTTTTGGAGAGGGCTGCATAGAATAGCGAGCGAAGGCTTTCCAATAATGGCCTCTCTTTCTCTAAAGACCATAGCAAATACTGTAATATTAGAAAGTGCGACACATAGTATTCAGCAGTTTGTAAGGTGTAAATCGAGTCAATCACCTTTTCTTTCGATCAACCACAGTCTAGTGGTATGGTATTTGTAGTCTACCATTTACAGCAAAGAAACTTTTGGTACAGACAAAACTGACATCATTCCTAGTCATTGGGGCCATCTTTGAAATTTGTACCAAACATGGTAAAACCATCTGGATAAGTTACCCACTGATGGATTCTCACCTCAATAGTTGACCTGCACTTTCTGCCACTCCTCCTGACTGGGAAGAAATCTGTCAACCTTTTCATGACTGGACTCTGCTGTTTCTTCTCATCCTTCAGTGCACTACCGAGAAGGGAAAAATTTAGTTCGATGTTATCTATGGTGCCGAGAATTACACGCTAATAAACACTTATGGCAAAATCATGTCAGGATGGTGTTACAGTGCATCACAACAGTTATGATTGATAACCTGCAGTTGGTAAATTCTTTCAATGACAGGGTCAGTTTGTGACACTTTGGTGTCCCAAGTTGTAAAATCAGTATAATTTGTTTGCATTTTCTCCTGGTTCTCTTGACATTTTTGATAAATAAGAGCCAGTTGTTGAAGATTTTGAGCACATTGCATTCCAAGGACTGTAACCCTCAGAAAGTTGGAAATTTGACAAGCACAAAGAACCAAATGACAAATGGATGACAAACATCTCATAACTTGGCACCAATGTAATGATAATTAGCCGCAAACAAACACTACACAATAACAAACTGTTCTACATCTTTGCACAAGGTATATTCCTAGTGAATGCATAACCTCTACCTGCAACTGCATAGCTACAGTAATCCATGACATCTTTTGCTTTGAAAGTTGAGTATCTGAAAACTATTTTGCATGAAAAATTATGAGTATTCCAAGAAAAACTATGATTTGGGGTTTTCACAGGGACAATACACAAAATAATTTTTCAACACAATTACATCAACTGACTGGATATCAAAGCGAACCAGATTACTGAAAACTTGTGACAAATGATTCCTTTGGACAACAATCCTTAAGGACTGATACATCAATCACTACTGTACTTATTAAGGAAATTGTCCTTACAGTACTGTACTTAAAGGCAGTTACTCATCACACAGAGCTACATTTTGAGCTAGAAGGGTTAGCAAAATTTTCAGCTGGCTCTGCTCTTTGATTGACAGTAAATTTGAAACACACACAGAAGAGCTCACATTACACTGCATACACAGGGACCATAGATTTGAATACACATGTGGAGGAGTTAGAAGGGAGAGGCGGGGTTAGAAGTCTTTGGGAGGATTTGAATTGTCTTGGGCGATGAGTCAAGGTCTTTAATGGAGTACTACACAGTAGCTTGCACGGTACTCACTGTTTCTGCTTTCTTCTCCTTCTTCTGGGTTTCTCTCCGGACTTTATCTGATCCTTGGGAGTCACAAACATTCTGTCTGTTTTGCTTCCAGAGGCTTTCAAAGCAACTTCCTCCAAGGATGTCTGAGTTTGTGATGTTGTCAATTCTTTAGATGGTGCTCCTCCTTTTGGAATTTCAACTGATTCTTTTGTCTCTGTTTCCTTAGGAACAGATGTCCTGGTCTGATCTTCTCCCTTTTCTGTCTCTTTTGCTGTGAATCAAAGACAAAAGAGATTACCAATTGATGTTTATACAACTCATCTGGCAAATCCCTAAACCTCTTGTCCACAGGAAATCAAATAAATTGTTGAAATGAATGTCACCACACATTCACCTCCAGAAAGGTAACATTTCACTACTTGAAGGGGTTTTCTGGTCTGTCAGATGAAACACTGTAACTATTGTATTAATATTACCGTCCAGTGTATACCAGAAATTGCAGCCAAAAAGAGATGGGAGGAAAAAAGAGAAGAGATTGCAAGTATCCACAATGATTTTAAGCTTGACATAGAGTGTACAGTATGGTACATTATTCAATGAACTTTAAGCCGTATAATAAACTTTTATACTAATAATTACTTAATTTGGTTTTAATGATTCAGTAGTACATATAGGAGTTTCACCTTCATATCCAACAGAAGTACATGTGAATATCAATATATGCATTACAAGCATACAGACATATGCCACTACTGCATACATGCACTTGCAGAAAAACTTGAGGTACAAATTTTATGGCTGGTATTGGTAGGAAAGTAACTTTTTTCAAACATTGATCTGGAATTTTGGAAACATCAGAAAAATAACAATGCAACATTAGAGTTACTGTATACTGGACTTTTTGACCTGATTCAAAGTGAAACTGTGATATTTTGACAACAGACCCTTGAAAAAGAAACGTTTCTTCTAATTTACTTACTTGTTGCATTCACAGGGTCTTTGTCTTTGTGCTTCTTATCTACGTCTATTTCCTGAAGAAGATACCAAAATAGTGTTGATATGAAATGGAAGATAAAGCTTCAAAGCAGGTCACTGGGTAATGGGTATGGGCATTGCTATAAATTTAAAGACAAGAAGAATACTTTTCATTTTGTTGGAAAGAAGTAACACAATCGTCACATGTACTATAGGTAAGCAACAGAGTGAATGAGTGATAAATTGTAAGTCACATTATTTGCACAGCAGGAAAGACTGCACAGACAGAAAACTTTTTGCTACATGGATACATAACTGCTGTTGGATATGTGATACTGGCAATACCATGGGTTGACAAACTAGAATGCTGCTACAGTACATAAAAACCATCAGGTACCTAGTGCTCAGCAAGTGTAATGTGACAAGTTAGGAAGTCCCACAGTTCATCACTACTGGCTAAACACAAATTTTACATACAGTAAATTGTTTTCAATATAATTCTAATACCTGACTTTAAACTTACTGTTCAGTACATCTCTCTTTTTACACAGTAGAAATACTGGGATATAGACACAAAGCCGACCTGACCACAGACTGACAGACCTGTGCAGTCCTTTTTTGATGTATCAGTGAGTAGTTAATCTGGTATCACATCTCATTTTGCAACACAAAACATGAAATTGCTATTCAAATGGAATATTGTGTAACAGGTTTTGTACATACGGTACAACATTAGTGTTTTCTCTACTGTAATTTTGTGACAATATACCAGAGAAACCTGAAAACTGATGACCAACAGCTACAGTATACATATGAAATTTTAACACTAAATTATTCCCTGTATACTTACTTGGATCTTCTTTACATTATTTTTCTGAAGATCAGAATCACCTGAAGTTCGGTCCATAGTGTATTTACCAGTCTAAAATACTGTATCTGTCAATAAGTAAAGCAACATTACATAAAACACCACTACATTAAAAACTTTGTGATGAAAATATTGCATTTTTACAGAGACTAAGGTCTCAGCTGCAAAGTTGTAATGTGAGGATTTTGAGAGCATATTGACTGTTTCATAAGAAATGATGGATTGGTTTGTAGAATTTGAAGTCTACGATACTTTCAATCTTTTTCATTAGGTCTCTTTGGAAATAGCAACATTGCATTCCATGCACTTCATGTCAAAGCTCTTCAGCATAGACTTATCTCCTCTGTTGACAAGGATGGAAGGATTTCACTTACTAGGGAACAAACCCTACCAATGATGCTTCACCTATGATGATATCTCTTGATATCACCATATGTTCTATCATGCAGAAAAGGGTATTCTTGAGACACGATTTTAGCACATTATGGAAATTCTGTGAGGACTAGGTGAGCTATATTGATTTTGCACAGTGTTCAACTTTGGGGGCAAGCCTTTTTTAATTCAATGGGTCACATTGTCACTTCTGAACTTTGTGGAATGCTGCTCTGTGGACACTTTCAAATAACAGAGACACTCAGATACAGACCAGTTTGGAAAGTCTACCCCGTGCGGGGATTTATCCCCTGCACAAAAAATATAAGTCTCCAAGTGTCTAGCCATGCAATTTTTCAACTGACAACTGCAGCCGGGCAACGCAAGTGCATACTGGCATATATTGCAAGCATCATTGGAAGTTGGTGGCAAAAACTTCCAAAATGGAGGGTGGGAAGGTAAGCACAATGCCTGGGAAAGGCGATCTAGGAGGGTAGTTTTGGCCAAAAATTTCTTGTTACGCTCCGCTTAGATAGAACTGGCCACGCAATTCTCTTGATCTTTATTAAAATCCCCCGCACATATTGCAAACTATCCAATCTGGGATACACATAGCCACACAGTAAAATTGAGAATTTGGCTAAAAAATTGTCGCTAACAAAAGAGAAAATTAAAATGAAATACACTTAGTTACTCAGCAGGTTTAGCCAGCTGTACCCTAGGCCTTGTACTTCCCAACCTTCCATTAATTTACTTTTACTGTATCAATTTGTACTGGACTTCTGGCATAAATTCCTTTTCCTGTAGCCAGTAACGTCAATTGATAGGATTGTGTTGGGTCTTAGTAGTTGAACTTGCAGTATACTACTTTGTACAACTGTTGAGTGTTGTTACATTGTACAGCTGTTCAAACCATAGCCGTATATCTGGTTCAAACAAATCAAAGTACAGTGTTCAATCTTCACAAAAAGTTTCGCGGAATAGGGCTAGCCTAACGTTCAGCTACATCCAAGTGCATATTCGACAGAGTTTTTCCTTCACAACTCTTATTTTTTGTTGAACATATACAACAAATCCACATTCAATTTCAGGTCCTAAGTTAAGTGAAATATTACCTGAAATAACTGAATTGAACAGAGTGAGCTCAGAATTAACAGGAGAACACTTGATCATCGTCCACCACCGTGCTTAAAACTATATGCAAACTGCAAGTGGCTTTGCCTTTAAAAATGTGACGTACTTCATAATGAGCTCTCTGATTGGCCATTAATGATTTATCAGCATCTCCAGCTGAGTTGAATATAGACGGTTAGCGAGGCTTATTGTGGCTAGCAACTGGTCCCATTGATAGCGAGACTAGTGCAGGGCCCGGAGTGGGTTGTGGTTGTAGCCATGCTGCAGCAGGCTAACCTTTGAATCAGCCTGGTCTCGGTAACGTAAATAGTAGCCTTTTATTTCTATTGAACTTTCAGTCTCCAACCCTCAACCAACTGTGAAATCCCGCGGGTTTCATTTTTATTAGAAATAGATTGGTGAAACTATTACGTAGTATCTCCATCATAGAACAGACTGGATCACTACACCGTTCTGATTTAACCTACCAAGCCAGTATGTACAAATAGGCTACATAAATATATAATATAAATACTGAAATATGTATGAATACACATAATGTGCTAAAATCATGTCTCAAGAAGAACTTTTTTGCATGATGGAAAATGACGTGATACTGACCTGCAGATATACCATAATGGTTAGGNNATTGGCTGAACCTTGCTTATCACTCATGCATATATGTACGGTGTAATGGCTTCAGCAAACTGATTACCCTTTGATATTATGATACCATAGCTAAGGTAGCCTACATCATATAATTTTTAATCAAACGACCACTAGCTAGATTGCCACTTGTAACTATTTAGAATGGTTACATGTTAAAAGTTGCAACTTTTGTCATTGCAGAGCAATACATTCGCATCTAGTACGTGGACTCACTACTCACCCTCC
>VJOZ01052696.1:0-11245 GCA_009801055.1 Stichopus horrens | reverse complement strand
TTCTCTTTGGATCTGTAACTTCACTTCCATCTGATTTTTATTTTTACTTTCTTGTCTGCAATATAATACCTTCTGAACAATAACTTAAGTCCAACAATCCAATGTTTCTATCCAGATACATGTTTTTGACACCTGTTATCAGCAACTTTACACAGTAACTGTCCCAGTAACACTTTGGGTGTAGTTTATTTGACACACTCATTCTTTGTACTTTCCATCATATATAATTCATCCAGACATCCACTTCTTTTCCCCTGGCTGCTAGCCAAGTCAGTTTTGGTCTACTTGTATGATCCATGCGAAAAAATTAACTTTTAATACCACTAAATTACATACAAAATTCCAACAACTTAGACTGGAATACATTAACAAGGTAAAACAGTATGGATTGAAATGAACCCTTTTTAACTTGTAACAACTAAGCAATCAGAGACAGGATTTTATCTGTCTCACTGAAATACTTTACAAGACCGGCAAGTTTACCAAACAGTAGATCAGTACTAAGCAGCAAGATGAAATATACTGGTGGGCCACAAGGTGCAGGCGGTACATGGTGTCTGTTTACATTGTTTTCATAACATCGATAAACAGTTTCTCCTGATAAATTACACAAAATTGCACTTTTTACCTAACTGCCTCCTGATTCATTTTGGCTCCGGTATCTTCGCAAACAGGGTATCTTCTCCTGCTTTCAGTGTTGCTAACAAAGAACCACTCACATCATCTTCCAAGAAAGTTTTTTTTGATGTTTTATCATTCGATATTCCAATTTCCAGATAAGGTTTTTCAATTCAGTATAAATCACAACATCCCCAACATCATTTGATAATACAGTAATTGTATGGATGGGCTTCTGTGAAACAAAAACACATACCTGAGCATCAAAGAAGACAATATTTTCAAGAATCACTGATGGCATAATAATCCCTTGCACAGTCAACAAAACCTAAGGTAATACTCAGTGGTATTGCCTTTACATGTGAAAACCAACCTGACAAAACAGTTAAGTCACATTTTCAAAATAATGACAAGTTTTCACCAAATGCTGGAATGTGAAGATGCAAACATTGTCCAATGCACACCCCCTTTTGTTTGCCCTATGAAGTTGCTTGCCTCCTTTCATATATACTGTACAGTTAGGGATCTCACCTTCAAATTTCCCTTTCAACTTTTATTTAAAAGCATTTAACAATTTAATTTACCATCATGCCATAAACCTAAAAGGTACAACCATAATCAGTGTATAACAAACATACATATTCCATTTTGGCAATTCTTGGAGGAAACTGTCTTTTTAATTTTCCCTGTCTCGAGAAGAAGCTGTCCTTATATTCATATTTCTACTAAATAACTCACCTCCATGCTGGCAGTTGAGGTTTGGGAAAATAATAAAAAGAACCCAAAAACGAACCGTGACCTTTTAATCAATTTCTCAGGCATTACAACTAAGCACTCCACTTGACGTTTACTTGACGTAAGTCAGCGTATATCGGGCACAGCCGAGCATTGTCGATCAAGCAATTTATTAACAGCTCTGCGCCAGAATTATCGCAGCATATTGGCAACTTCTCCTCTACGTCTCTCTCTCTCTCACTCTCATGTTAGAAACAGCATAAAGCAAATATGCAGTATGACCAGACAGGATGTCTTAAATAACTTTTTGATAAATAGTATATATTTGGCATTTATTGATGCTTGTTACTAATAATGAAGATATTTTTGGAGCTTATCAATGAAGAAGTATTAGATGGACCTTTTGTGTTATGTCCGTGACATAACATCTACAGTTTCATTGCAATTTAAAAGAAGTGACACACACAACAAATATCGCCTCATGCACTTATCAATTTTTTTTATGATTCTAGCAACTGTCAGCAGAGGTCATGGCAGCATTTGTGCTTCTCATCGAAACATTGTCATGCAGTCCTCTCTCTTTTACTTAACACTTACTTCCATTCTCCCTCCTAGTTTCGCATTCGAGGCTTATTATGGATCATATTATTGCCTGCTTTATCTTCCCAAGCTCTCTGGTGCAACAACATTTCTTGACGCTGCCGATGGTGGATCAGTCACAAAGTCACAATCAAGCGAAATGACGCTTTAAACAACGTTGATTAATTTTAGTCTAATGTAACAGAGACGAGCAAAAAGGTCTATTGTTTTTGGGCCACCGACTGCAGTGATTTCCTTCACCAGTGCTCTTGAGATGTTTGGTACACTCACCATAATACAAGGCATCCTGTACATAGGTAATATCAAGGACTACTCCCTTATATCATCTGATTTAATTCTGCTTTGCATTATCAACACCTGCTATCATTCTATCCCCCAAAAGTCCCAATCAGTAGTATTGCATACAACTACTGTCAACCTCTGTTCGACGAGTCAGGTAACCTGTGTTGACCCCCTCAAAGGTGCAGACAATTCTCAGCAGTGGCATTTTCGGTCACCAAACTCGTCACCATCCACCACCGCCTCACCTTTGGCTATGCCGATGATCGGGTACCATCGTGATCACCATCCTCCTCGCAAAACCACTTTGGAATGTGACACTTATACCATTTTCTTCCAAAATCACTTGAGACTTTCCAGGATTAATAAAAAGCAGCCTAAACTGCCCATATCTTGTCACTGCAAGAGTAACCTTTCCTTCCCCCAAATCAACCAAAGTACCAAACAGACAGAGAGATAGACAAACAAAGTTCACTGCACTGTCTCCAAAGCAACTTAACCGCAGGGGTAACTTTCTTGTTCCCTGAAAAGGCGCGCATACGCCAGACACTTAAAACATCCGACCAGACATGTACCTCATGGGGTCTCCTTTTGTAGACAGATACCACCACTGCAAAATTCAAGGCACATTATCATATTGATCAGAGAATATTTTACCCTCAAGGCCCTGATGAGAACAATCCACCACATTCCATTACTATCACTACCCTTTAATTTATACAAAAGATTTGATTGATACAGAATAAGCAAAGAAACATCATGAAACATTTCAGCCTACACTATACTTTCCCCCGTCTTCATTGACACTTTACTACATTCACTCACATCTTGTGTCTTCCTTATCAGTGACTGCGTCTAGGTGTAAAACTTGTGTTCCTTCTCTGTGAGGTTGGGTATGAGGGAAGGGGTTACTTCACATACTATCATCTTCATTGCATACCACCGACCGACTTGGTGATTTCTCACTTCTTGCAGTATGATGTAACCATTCACTGATTTAATTCACATGTTCACAAGGACTTGCACCTTTACCCTACACTTTGTTCACATCAAAGCTAACCTTCACATGTTCACTTCAGTAACTTTGACAGGCGATTACTACATGGCCCAACTTGTGGAAATGTCCCTTGAACAAAAAAATCACCATCAACTTCTTTGGTGACACATAAAAGACTTGGGCACCAAAATGGAAGACATCAGTTTTAGTGAACATATCAGAGGCAATTACTGAATCAGTTCAGCTCTTTGACATTTAACAGAACAGTGTTGTACTTAATATTTAGTCAAGGGCATTGAAAATCTATCCTCTGTGTTAAAACAAACACTAAAAAAACACTAATAACAATGTAATATTCAAGTCCCTGCAATAGAACAATGGCCAAAGCCTCAATTTACATTGATCTCCCTACATTTGTACTTTCCAGGCTGCAATTGGTTAACATAATGGGAATGTTTTCTCCTTAAGTCTGATGTTTTGACAGCTCTGTAGTTACCCAGGGACATCATTGGAATGTAAGTCTGTCTTGGTCAGGTATCAATCTTTCCCCTACAAGACAGTGAGAGGTTCCTATTTGACCTCTGGTAACAATGGGGTCAGTCTCTTGAGCAGAGGCCTTCTGATCACTACAGGTAAGCCACAATTACAGTGCAAACCTGAACATATCAAAACTCCTGGAGATTTTACAGAGGGTAAAGAGTTCAATATCTGGAAACCAGCAGGTATAAACCTTCACTATGTAATTATCATCTCTGAAGGAGGGACTGAAATATCAAAAATAGTCCTGATTTCGTTTCTTCACACCCAAATATGCTACTTGATTGGGCAGTGGAATTATCCTTCCATAGTTTGAAACAGTTTCCTCTGTATAGTATTAGCTGTCCTTCCAGACTTAGGGCATAGGCCAGAAGTGATGCGATTGCAGTGCTGTCCTTCAAAACTGCTATTTTTTTTTTTTTTTTGCTTTCAGTGATACTCTGAATGAATGCAGAAAGGGACATTCTCTGTTATTGATAATATGAATATATGTACAACATGCAACGTGAGGAAAGGAAAAATGAAAAGGAGGAACAGGGGATGGAGAGGGGTGGCTAGAGGAAGTGGGGGAGGGGAGAGGAACAGTGAGGAAGGGAGTATAGTAGAGGAATGAGTGGGGAAGGGTAGAGTCGTGAAGGAGAGAGAGAGAAGATGGAGGATATGGAAACAGGTGCCCATCGTCCAGGGGAGGCAGACAAGGGTACTGTACCTTCTGTAAAACTTTTGCCCGTAGAACTTTTTTAATTAAAAATTGGTATCACAGGTGCTAGTAGAAACACCCCTACACTTTTCTTTTACCCCTATAAAGAGTATGACCTGGTTGTGCACATAGATGGAGGGTACTAAAAGCAAAAAGAGGGGGGGGAGACATAATATATTTGCAAGAAAATTCTTGGAATGTTTCCCTCACTGTCATTTGGAATGTTAAATGCCAAACTATCAGACAAGCAGGCCAAAAATAGTATATCACATTACAGTATGAGGAAAAAAATTTACTGAGTAATGGAAACTGGTCACTAGATGCATAAAAGTTTTACCAACTTTCACCTGCTGAATAGCAATATATCATTGGGAAATCTGCTCTTCCATATAACATTCAAACATTTCTGGACCTCCTTAAATTTCCTAACCTTGTTTCAAACTAATGTTTCATCCTCAACAAAATAGCTCTGTGTATGATAAAGAGAACAGTATTATTTGAGAGTTTCATACATTGCAAGGTTTCTTTCACATACATACTTCATTTTCCTCCAATGGCTAATGACATTTCCTTCAGCATATTCACACTTTGTCATAGATATTCACACAAGACATTTAGAATAATGAATGAACAGGTATTAAAAGACACAAAACTAATGGGTCACACTAAAATGGACTTGTGAGTTTATTTTTTCCTTTCTTGGTGGTACCTTTTTGTTTAACCACTTGCATGGGATCTGCTAAATTTGTGGAATACAAAGATTCTGTTACATTGATCATCAGATAGACAGGTACTGAATGCTGTCATATATGCTTGATGATGAAAGGCCTTCACTGTTCCATCAGGAATATTGTGAACATCCTGCCACATAGAAGCAGGAGGGCCAGAAAGCCCATGGCCCAGAAAGCCAAAGGACATTGTGATACCTTGCCAATATTCATGAACAACAAAGGACAACCTGCACACCAATTTTGAAGTTTAAACACCTTCCCTTTCTTGAGATACAACATTTACAATGTTTTCAAACTATGATTGCTCCTGACCTCGAGTGGGCTTGGACCTCCATAAACAACAACAGAAATTATCATCAAAAGCTACTAAAGCCCTCCCTGTGAAGTTCCAGCAGTGGTCACTTCTTGACACAACCACCTGAGATATCAGTTTGTCTGGTCATTCAAATTCCACTTTGGTTGACCACCAAATCAAATTCAAGACTAGCAGCAGGAGGAATCTCTTCCTGCTCTGTTCAGGGGGGAGTGATCCCTGCCATGTGCAGCATGAGTTGAGATGCTTTTCATTGTGATGTTTTTCTCCTTATTTGAGGTAAACATGAGTTGAAAATCTAAACATGGGGTTTTAATGAAAGACAACAGACGAGGAGCATAACTTTTCACGTCTTCTTAACTTTTGAACATTTAATGTTTACATCAAGCATGATCATGAGATTGTAACTGTGCATATCAGTCATCGAGGTTAAGTAGTCTTTCCACCGTGGTAAAGCCGTTGGTCAAGAGAGACAATGATCAAAATTCCAATCAAAATAGAGACATATCACGTAAATGCATCAACAAGACTACCTCGACTTTCTGTCCGGTTCTCAGATTTACTACCTGTATTTGACGCAGTATCGATGCCACTCGACCCTCAACTCATGTGATCGTACCATTCAACTATGTGAATGCCAATACTACATGAAACTAATTGAGCACCTTTGTAACTATATGCTATTACTAAAACAGGAAAGGACTGGTGAGGGGGGTTTGATTGTCTTTAGGATTTCACCAAACAAGCTTTCACTAATCAAGACTTACAGTTGGTGAATCTTCTTCCCAATGTACTTGAACATAGAAGTTGAAGAATATGAAATGTTGACTGCCTCCGTAGTGCACCACCACTGACTTAATGTACAATTTCAGATGCCTGTGTTTTACCTTTCACAGTTTCAGTAAGCATACACATGACGAACCTTCTCCATTCACCTTCAACCAATATATTCATCCAGCTGAGGTTTTTCTTATCTTGCTTCTTTTCGGGTTTTTTTTTTAAGGAAGTTTTCATGGTTTTACCATGTTTTCGGGGTCTCACTTGTCTTCCTTCAATCACATGCGATGACAAATAACAACATGGATTAACTTACCACAGGCAATCAATAGCTACCAACTTCTAGAAGTTTAAACCATTTCTATTTCATGAACAAATGTTGATGTGACAATGGTTTTTAAGAAAAACACACCTCCCCTAAATCTCTCCCCACCCCCCACACATTCCATTTTGTTGAACTCAGTGACCCTTTCACCTGAGTGAAAAACAAAAGGTTTGATTTAATTATGACAGCCCACCCACCTACTGCCTGACTTCTACTCCCGTCGATTGAGACATTTTTCAATTTTTGCGAAGAGCCGGTATGTCACACACGAACACCATGCTATCAGCGACCTATCCTACATGCAGTAAGAAACCAGAGACTAACAGGCACAAATTATTTCCATGATATTATAAACATGACCCATTATCCACCAAAGTGTCCAATCATCACGTTCATAACAGAAGAAAATCATTTTGCTATTGTTTTTACATCTAGTTTTCCATCTCTTGGCATAACTTCCTGCTTTACTGAACAGCTGATTTCATTGGTATGTGTATATGTAGGCCGATATACATTGTAGCAGCAACCAACAAAAGCGGAAGGAAGTAAAGGAGACGGATTGTTTCCTTCCTTGGAAGCATGAATTACAATAAAGTGAAATTAATCTAGTTGGCACACTGAAGCTTTAACTAAACACTGCAAGTCCGGATTTTGTTCTGACTTCCAAAACTGAAGTCTGATTTCGCAGCTTACCATGGATGTATCTGACTTGGTCCCCATTCTCCACCGGGAATGCCTCGCCCTGTTTGATGTGGAGGTAAAAGACATACTTCTGCTTCTCACCAGGGTTTGTGCTCTGAGGAGGAGAGCCAGCTGAGTTTGGACTGTGACCAGCATCCTCTCCAACTGTCGATAAGAAAGGAAATTGGCATATTGATAGTAATTTTCTGGCACCTTGTTGCTAAACTAGGATGTACTGTTTGATAGAGAAAAAAGTTAGCTTTTATCTTTCAGTTTCCGTCTTTCTCTGTCTTCCATTGAGCACCAGCATGAAAAGCAACATCTAAAGCATCTGCTCTTCAGCAGAAATTTTCTAAAGCAAACTGTTTACTACAACAGAACGCTGAAATAAATTTAGTAAGAAGACTTGGATCCTGTGGTAAATATACAGGACTAATTTGAAAATGACCCCAAGGAAACTCTTGTGCAAAAGCGTTTCTTTTTGGACAGGCAAATATACCACGGTAGCTTATTTTTTGTTTTTTTTTTTAAACTGTGAGAAAGATAGCTGGTCTTTTGGTGAACTTTTGAGTACACATTCCATCCTGCTTTAATGTAAAATGTGTGACATAAATGTTCCCTCAGAAGACTATCACAAGAACTACATTTTGTACGGGTTTCTAGGAATATCAAAATTGTTCAGGGAGCCATTTTTGTGTAAATACTTTGATTTCAGTCAGCCCAGAAGTTTGCAAATAATACAAAACATTGGTGATCAATTTCTAATTAAAACTGACATCTGTAAAACTGCTGCATAACACTTGCGTTTTCATTTACAGTGTATACCTTGCATCGCTTCAATCTCATTTGCGAAAGTTCAATTTACAAACAACTCCTACGAAATGAGCAGAATGATCTTCAATTTATTTTGCTCCTTTTTCCAGGGCTACCCTTCTATGGGGGTCTTGGATTAACAGTTTGCACATGTATCGTGTCCAGAGACAAGAGACTACTATCTGCCGAGATCCACGACAGCTGGTTGATGTCAACTGCAACAAAGGTATGACAACAAAAGGTCAATGACACGTTGGCGGACCACTAACTCACCACCGCTGCTGTACCACCACAGCCTTCAAAAAGAATCTCCAGATGTCTTACATACCCAGGATTACTAATGCCTGGGAAGTCAATTAGTTGCTTCCTCTCAAACCACACAACCATAACAAATACAAAAGGGATTTCACAGCCATGGGAGCTAAGCTGTAAGAGAGAAATGCAACTATCTGGTTGTAGCAACACTGTAGGAGTATGTACAACAGCTGTGTGTGGGTAGAGCGCAAGAAGAAAGCAGAATGTGTGGCAAGTGGCTTTTTCATATTTGGCATGCAGAGAGGGACAATTTTACATCCATGGGCAAGATATGAATGGTGATCACTACACAGAGAACATATTGCTAGTGTGTGCATCAGCAGTTTGAACAGGGCGCTGTCCGTGGCACGTCCCTGGTGTGGTTTCCTTAGGTAGAGATTGCCAGACTGCATAAATGTAATGAAACTCATGGTCAGATGAAACATTGTTATAAGGACTGATCATCTTTACTGATTATGGGAATAAAAAGGATGGTTAAATCTTGTAGCATTTTACATCTAGACTAGAACTGTTGAATTGGAAAAAAAAAATCTTCAAAGGAGAAGGGAAACTTTCTTTCCTTAGACCCCTCCCCAGGCCAGCAAAACTACACCTTTGATTTATCCACCCACACTGGTTACGGAACCTGCCCAATTAAAGGATAAAACAATTCCATCAGACAAGTCATCACATTGGCCATGACTATGACCTCAGAACTCCTCAGAACTACTGCACTTTAATAATGTTACCATGTCTTTGAGTGTGGGGATGGCAGAGTAACAAATTACAGACAACTCAAGTTACCAGGGAAATGTAATTCACTCCTTGGTCCTAATACAATCAGCAAAACATTCACTGATTTCACACAATTCTCTCCTCAAGCTACTGATAAAATTCTTCTGAGACCCCCTCTATTCCCCTGGTAAAGTAAACAAAAACCTGTAGAAAGCCCATTCCATCAATTTCTCAGGGATGATGAACACAATGGTTTGAAACTTTGCCCCAACAATAAGCAGGCCATGAATCATCAAAACAGCCAACTACTGAGAAGAAAGGAAAGAAAAAAAAGTTCATACTCAGTGGGTAGTAGGTACCAGGCTGTAAAAGGTCACACAGTCTGGTTAAGGAATTCAGGATTATCATCTTCTTTGACAGTTGGGTAGGGATATTTGCCAACAGTCTAGATGCTTTGACTTCTTACATCATCCTTCTCAAAGAAACAAACCCACCCACATTGATCAGTACCTTAAACCTTCACTTGTTTACTATTGTAACAATCGGATGGCATTCCATGGTAGAGTGCTCTGTGGGTTAGCATCTTGTTTTTTAGTCTTTCCTAGGTTTTGATTCAATTCCTATCATGAGTGCAGGTTTGCAATTACTGAAACTCTACTGTTACATATAGACCTGTACTTTTGATAAGGTTGCAGATTACAGCTACAGGACACCAAAGGCCCACGAGACCAGAAGGCATGCAGATATAAAGTACTACAGAAGATTTAGGATCAGTGGCAACATCTGGGTTTGCCAATGGAAACCAGTCTCCTCATACAGAGTAAGGGAATCCATACAGAGTAAGGGAATCAACCACAACCACCACCCCCATCCTCCAACAGTGACCAGTAAATATGCATTTTCAAGACAATGTTTACGGTGCAGTGAGACGTAATCCAGGGGGCCGCCAAAATCATTTACAGCGTTTGCTGCTTTTTCTTTCATGTTGCAATCTTCGTTCTCATGGACCCTTATTCATGTTAACCCTCATGACCTCCGATCGTACCGTAAGGGTCCAACTTCACATTTGCATGGTCCTGAGTCAATTCATTTCCTGTTTCACACTGATACTACAATGCCATGTTGGTCTCACTGTGTCATGGGAATCCCCCCCGGAGTTTTCAGCCACCACGTTTGTTTTCACTGAATGGTAATATACTGTTTTTGTCAACAGAGGGCTCATGGCAAGTAAAATCACCACTTAAATCTTCTAATGTAGCCACTGGAAAGAAAAAGACAGCAGAACGAGAAACCCTCTGCAAAATAGGACGAGCGTTATGATTTCACTGACAAGAAATATCAAAGGACTGAATGGTTGCTTGCCACAGGGTTATCAAACTTTGTCAAATGACTATTTAGTCACTCCTTGGCAATTTGATACATATACTTTGTCAAATGACTGCAGCGATTCCTTGCCAACATACATCTAGGTAACTTTGTCAAATGTCTTTGATTTTTCCCGGAGCGATTTATGTAACTTTGTCATATGACAATAGTGATCCCTTACCTAACAGAGGTAACTTTGTCAAATGACTCAGTGATGGCTTACCAATGTAACTTAGTCAAATGTCTCGATTCCTTGCCAATGTGTAACATAGCACACAAGATTTTTACCAAACTGCTGCACAGTTAGACGTGAAAACATCCAGTGTTGCACAATGTTCCTGCAAAAATATCTGATAATTGTCTCAATTCATAAATAGATTGACATTTAACAATCTTTCAAAATTAACATAGGAAAATATATCCATCCAGAATAAGCGCTTTGGGTATAAAGTGGAGGGAAAAATATTCTTTTCCAGTTGGGAAAATTCCTTAGAGAATTTCAAGCTCAAGTATGTGTTCAATCCAGTTAAGTCTCTCAATTTCTCCATGGGTCTGAATGGACTTAAATATATGTCAACTAGAGTCTAGACCCCTGTAACAGAGTTTTCGAAGAGGTTCTACAATGCGTTGACTTACAGTAATTCATATAAATTATTGAGCAGTACGACCATCTTGACGACATGACAAAAACCCAACAATCAAAACAAGCACAACATGACGCCATCTAAGCAGTAGCGGTATATCG
>VJOZ01052661.1:640-12425 GCA_009801055.1 Stichopus horrens | reverse complement strand
TTAGATGTAATGGTTTGAGACTGTGTTTTCTGTTGGTAGGAGTTGTTTTACTTGATATTCTCTGCCATGGAGCCAGTTAATCCTCAACCACTAGACAGAATACAAGTTTATGGCCTGGTTAGAGGCAGACTCATTGGAAAACAGAACAAAACTTGCTTTTCCACAACTATCCATTTGAATCTGCCCTCTTTGAGCCATGACATACAGACACATCACTGGTTCCTCAGCCGTTTCTATTACATATTTAGTCACAAATCATTAAGGAAAGGTTAGAAGGAAAATTGATGCTATGTTAAAATTTCTAGCCCAAGAAAAAAAATTACAAACTTATTCTCCTTGCTCTTGGATAACTGCAAAAATATCTACATTTTTCTGTAGCTCCATATTACAAGGTTGTGTGTAAAAGAATGACTTGAAAATGATATACTGCATCATTCTAATCAATCTGGCAAAATGCCAACAGTCATTGAATAGTCAGCACTGTATGTTCTTGCTCTTCCAAAGGATCAGGAGGGGGAAGGGTGTCTTAAGACAAAAACTAAAAAGAGTCTGCACTACTCGTACATGACGTTGTGTGGACTGTTGCTCTCAGCTATGTTACAGCTGTATGACAGTGTTGTGAGTTTCAGTGAGACACTATCTGTGGTAGGAATAGTCGTTGAACATAGTAGATGTTTCTAAAAGTCTATGGGCAGAGAGGCATTTCTTTCATAATTCTAAGGAAATTGTGTGGAGAGGGTGGGATAAGTTACACTATTCCAGTATCAGCAAAGTATGTTCTTG
This sequence comes from Stichopus horrens, assembly GCA_009801055.1. Taxonomy (NCBI): domain Eukaryota; kingdom Metazoa; phylum Echinodermata; class Holothuroidea; order Aspidochirotida; family Stichopodidae; genus Stichopus; species Stichopus horrens. Next base: position 11,642 of record VJOZ01052661.1, on the reverse strand, counting down.
TAATCTTGGTGGAATAGTAGCAATGATTAAGAGGATGGGTTGGGTGGAGGGAGGGATGAAGGGGGGGAATGGATAGTCTGACCCTCTTATCATCTTTCTGTTTGATGATATATGGACATGCAGTTATGCAGTTTTGCTGATACTTTGTCAGATAACAGCTGAAGAAAACAGCTACCACTTTTGAAGACTTAAACCTACTTTGACAGTTCTATGTTACTTCAGTCCAACAACACATTACTATCAATTATTTACACAAATCCTTGCAATGTTAGGTTATTTGCTGACTGTGTCACCAGCGGAATGGTAAAAATTGGGACTGCCTTCACTGGTATTAAAGAATGGACATTCTGAAGTACTTTTTACATCTTTTTGGAAACTCTAAAAGTAGCAGAAGAAACAAACCATGAGTTTTTTGATCAATAACAAGAATGTAATTATTGACATAATCTTGGAATGTTATGTGGGCGCTCTTATACTAATAGCTGAAAATGAAAAGTTAAGGAGAAGAGCAAACTCCATTCTCGTCACCTGTTTCAGTGAAGTACATCTGCTGTTGAGTGTGTTTTTTGGGTTTTTTTTTGTTTATTTGGTTTGTGTTCTCGTAAATTTTTCGTTGTAAATACGACCCTCTGACATTTACAAAGTCATTTGTCGTTTCCCTTCAGTGTTATCTTTCAGGAGTTGTGAGGGATACTCGATTCCTTTGCTAGTAAGAGGAGTTCTTTTGCAGACTTTTGTCGCATCAAACTTTAGGTCTAACGTTCGGGATGGCATGCTCCCTGCAGAAATAAGACGTATGCTGCGGCCATGTCAGTCATGAGATATTTTAGTCCTCAAAGAAAAGATAAAGACGAGACGTTTTTGAGTGGGCTGTCAGAGACAGGATGAAGGCAGACTAAGACAGAGGGCCAGTTAAGGCTGCTCCTTTTGATCTTTTTGCAGCAGTTTCCTAAAATAATTGAAAGTCATATGGAATCATTCTTGCACTTAAAACTGTTAGTCCTACGAAGGAAAACATTGCAAGTGGCGTGCACCATAGAGCAATGCCTGCAGCTATTTGCAGGATTGTAAAGACATATCAGGAGAGGCACAGTCAACTTTCATGAACATTTGTAGCGTGGATGCTCGGGGGGGGAGGGAATGAGAGGAGAAGTGAACTTACATTCATACAGTATATTTGATTTACAAACAGGTTTAGATGAAGGCCCAGCTGTGAGTCTTTACACCACACATATTCTCATTGTGAGCAATTTCCATCCTATGACATATCGTAGCCATGCAGTTCATTTGCAAAACCACCCACAATATTGCGGTGTAATTGTCAAAGTAGAAAATAAGGGGCTCAGGAATAGCAGCACCGAAATGTTGCACCTTCTAGTGTTTGTAATATTGTTTCGTTTTCTGGCTATCTAATATCAAAGCAACATACAACATTCCTCAAAAATTAATTAAACATTAATATAAGTAGCCATTTTGGGTTTTCTTGTGATCATTCTTGATTTGATGTTGGATTATTCAAAGAAACTAGAATGAGATTTTGTGTTTGTACCTGACTTGCAATAGCTAGGCCATCATTCTTGGCAGATGTTGATCAGATTGAAGTTAAAGCAATTTTAACAGCAGCTTGTTATACAAAAGAGGGTTGTAATGCTCATGGGTTTTCATTTGGGTAACGTACAAAATTAAGAAAAGGTACGAATTTAATACCAGTTGAGCTGTTAAATATCTCCCTCCCCCCACGGCTCTCTGAGTGGAGACTGTTTTTATTGGCAATGTTTTTGCTGATGGGAAAGAAGATTACATCTCAGAGTGATGAATATAGCAGATAAAGGTAACTGCAGGGCCTTTTTTACCCTCTTGGCATTCATACTAAATGGTAGTAAGCAGAGTATGACCATGTTTGCACTGCCGTCCACTTTAACCATATCTCTATTAAAAGAAACTGTCGAGTTTTATGTCTTTGGTTGATATGTACATGACAGCCACACTGTTCCACCCTACACAACTCTTCCTAGAACCTCTACTTGCATAGATGTGCATATCTTGGTTCTCCCTCCCTCCCCTGACTTCTTATTAGGACTTGTAGATATAATATTTAGCATTTGCTGACCCTAAAAGCATAGTGAATACCACAGATTGTCGTCTTAGCCCATCCAGAAGAAATGGGAAGTCAAAACCCACCAAAATACCACTCAGTGTTTGCCCAGATCATACAGAATAAGTTAAAAACTTGCACAGTTATCTAAAACATCGTCGCTGGATAAATCATTAGTGTGAGGAGTAGAAAAGCGTTCTTTCACGCAACATTTGTTCAAGGTGAAGCTGAAAAGCATGCAATTAAAGTGGCATACGACAATGACACAGTTTATTTCAATCCACTTGGAAAACATAGAATATAACAAAGAGACATTGGTAAATGCAGATATATTTACATAATACATATTTTAAGTTTGTCTTGAACATATTCGAGATATGATAAGAAAGGAGAAAACTGAAGTATAGCACCTATAAATTGTTTTCCCCAACATAAAATATTTTCACAATAAATAGAAAATAGGCTGTGATAACAACTTATCACTAACACCAAAAGAAGACACTAGAGAACATAAGGAAAGAAAAAGAAGAAATCTGCAAAAGGAGGAGAACAAAATATATATACTAGGCTAGTGCAATCTTTCAGACATCATCTACATAACCAAAGAAAGGAGATGTAAATTAATTGTGAAAATTTTGTGATGAAAATAACTTTTGCTTATACGATATTTTAAAAAGGTAAAGGGTATTACACTGTTTAATACTGATTTTAATGAACCTGTACAGAAAGTTGTCTAAAATATCTACCACAATACAGAATGAAATGAGTAGCAATAATAAAGACCTGAGTCTCAACTACAACATAGCAAACAGCTATATGTACAAATAATTTGCACAACAAGTAAGGTACGAAAGGGAAATGTTTTGCTCATTTGTTTCCTCAGCCTGGAGGTGTGTATGTGAGCGCAGCTAGCCTGGGACTACAGATAACACTGATCAACACACCAGCAATGTCTGTTTAAAAATAATTGCAAAACAGATGCACATTGTGTGCAAAGTATAAGAAGAAGTTTAATTGAAAACTACAAAAAATCAATTAAATTGATGGAAAAGGGATTGATTTTCAGCCACTTGATTAATTACTAGAGGTGTGAGAATAAAGACTACTAGCACAGGAAATGGTCAGTGACAGATCTATAGAACAGTGAATACCATGTAATGAAACATTGCACATATAGCATTAAACACAGAGGTGGCAATGCAAGGTACTGTAGGTTGTAAATTTATATGTATTAAGTGTTAGCGCTGGTCCCAAATTTTCAGATGCCACTTAAACCTGCTGGAGGCATTAAATGAATCACCTTGTGTCACCTTAGACTGGTCACTTACTACCGCATAATATACCATCATACACAGTGCATACCTAAACAAAAAATAAAAAAAAAATTAACCTGTCAGAATTTTTTGAAAGAAGTACTTTCTTTCGAGATCCTTGAATTTTTCATACTGTTCTGCCTCATTAATAATGCAAATGTGTATCAGATAGCTTAATTTTCCTTTGAGGGAGGTTACCCAGGATGGCAGCAAAAGTTGATGTAAGACTTGAATACAGGTGATCAAATTGGAAGTTTGATGCAATTCAAGGGCAATGCAAAGACATTTTCAACGTAAACATGCTACCCTGGCCTCAAACTATATATGTAAAATATGCAAACACTGTTAACCATTAGCTACACAAACCTGAGGTGATAGCAGCTCTACATTACAACAAATTTGCCATCACAGCAAGAGGCACTGTAGACAAAACCCTCATTGTGTGCATTCACACTAGATCTCAAGCAGTGAATCAGATATGTATCTGATCCCCTGTTAAGATCATCTTTGTAGCGTGAAAGCAGATCTGGAGATGACGATCCACCCACAAGAGCAGACCAAATCTCAAGCAGTGGTTCAAAATTGTGTGTGAAAGCTCGGTAGATGACGAGCACCTGAGATCAAGCAAAACTTTGGCATTACGTCCTTTTAGTACTCTCTGATAGTTCTTCTCAGCTAGTTTTGCACATAGGTACACATGCATGTAGGGCCTACATTGTTCTTGAGCATACACTAAACAACACACAATAATACAGTAAGTGCTGCTCACAGTACTGCTCATTGCACAAGTAGTTCTTCTCCAATTCATTTTAGTTAAAGTTTTGTTTAGAATCCCCCAAACTCCCTGGTTTCGAAATTCCCTAGCGACATACCTCACATAACCATACATGCATTACCATATTGACCATGGTCTAGCATCTGGTAATTTTGTGTGTGTGTCTATGCATGTGCAAGTCTGTGTATCTGATCACTGCCCTTCCGAATTGCCAGCCATTTGGTCTTGCACAAGTATTTCTCCCCCAATTCATGTTAGTTAAGTTTAGTATAGAATTTGAGGTTCAGAAAGTATGAATACTAATTGAGGGATAATATTCCACGTTGATCATGGATGAAAAATTTCACAGCTAATTGCAGCACCATCTGCAACAGTGTACCATTGACTTGACAGGGTATGGTTCACCTACACACTACTTCAGAAGTCCACAGCGCAGTTTTTGAGGTAATGAATATTTTGCTAGGCCCTTTGCCTTTCTAAACTCGACATAGCCGCAAGTTGTGCAACGTTTTCTACACACAGCTGTATAAGAGGATCATGCCAGTTCTTGGGTCCTTTAACACACAGTGGAAGGTTCCTTGGGTTTCGCTCTATGGGAGTAAACTATTATGTCATGCCTGAACAAACGCACATGGTTTTACAGAGCGACGACAATGAAGAGTGACACTAAGTGCTCATTAATACTAGCCAGGAAAAATTTTCCAAGATCGTTTGAATTCTAATTTTCAAACGCAAGCAGCTATCTCCTGAACAGATGTACCTGACCTGATGATAAACCATTATGAGCTAGTGTGTGTTTGGCACTGTTTCACTTTAAACAGTTTATTGTGTGTATTCACACAAGGTGTGTGTTTGGAACAGCATTCTTGTTGGATCATGTGTTTTTGTCTAATTCCTAGAGTTGCAGTAAGGCTACTAAAACTTTCAAGTCAGTTTGTACATGTCCAGAAATGGTACACATCAAGTTTCCCTCCTTCAATCATCTCAAATATAAAGCTAGCCATCTGACATTTGCTCCATCATCTGACAATGATGGGTAAAGATACAGCCAGTCCGGCTTACAAGTCAGCTGGAAATGACACAGAGGGAGAAGGTCATAAAACCATTTGAAGATATTTTTGACGTGCTATAGCACATAACATTTGATTCCAACAAAAATTGGCCAAACAAAATAAAATTCAACTTTAGATTGTGCCAAACTGATAGACTTGGAGTTACTTTCACCTCCGTTGAAATAGTTAACTTTGTGTAAAAGTTAGCATTGCATAAGTGTGGTACCTGTGGGAACTGGTACATGTCTGTGAGAGTGACTGAGACAGCTTCTCAGCCAACAGACTTGAAGTAGTTTATAGTCATCCATACAAATGATTGACAGAAATTTTGTTAATTTACCACGCCAGTCACATTCTTATCAAATTACTACTAACTCAATATGCTCCATTCAATCAATATATGCAAATTTTACATGAATATTCTGAAGCATTTTTCAAATAACTTTAAGTTGCTTGGTGCAAAATTCAATGTCATTGGGAACCGAACTGTAGAAACATCTTTTCACCACCAGCTACAATGACAAAAAAAGGAAAGATTTCTTGACAGAGAAAAGTTGGGAAAAAAAGAAGACATTCTTAGAAGCAGTAATCAATTGCAAATTTTCAATATTGTTACAGCTACTGTAAATGGAAGTATGTGGATGTCTTCTCTGATTGAATGGAAGTGTTCAAAGTGTGTGGATCACATTCATTGACAGTCCCTTGTCCTTTTGCTATTACTAAAGCATGAAACATCATCAGGCAAATGGTCACTCTGCTCATAGAGTACATTCTTCGGGTATGGTGAGTATAGGCATGTACTCTGAGCATTCCATTTGTCTAATACTGGCAGCATCACTTAAAAGCATCATTCCCATCTCCCATCCACAGAGTGTTAATGACCTTAAGTAACTTCAGGGTGGACCAACATCCTCCAATGTGCTCCTAACTCAATACTGTTTTATTCATATGAAGAAGAAAACATCAACCTCCATCCCCCTTTATTTTTTCCTTCCCCTTTATTTTTTCCTTCCCCCCTCCAAAAAAAGTGTCGTACTTTTGTTTGCAGCACATTGCTGTCATCTTCCCTGCCTCCATTCTCCTTCCTCTGCATGTCATTTTGAACCTTTCTTCATCTTTCATGACTTTTAAAAGTAACTGCAAGCTTCAATCTGAGTCAAACATCACTGATTCATGTCTGGACAGAGTTTTCTATGATGGATTTATCACAATAATATACTTTTTCAAGTGAGACACAGATTGTCAAAACACTTCGTGATCGCATATCATATGATTATTCTACCCACATGACAAGTATGTTATTAATTACAGTTTTCCTTCTTGCAACATCATGTTAAATAAGCTTTAAAAGGAAAAATGACCTGGGTTTTCACTTCCTCTTAAAACAATAGGTGCAATAATTGATAGAAATGATATATTCACTGAGGGAAATACACATGCTAAGTAATACATCCCTCCCACATACCATTCTTTAGATAAAGTTTTTACAAGTTTTTGAATTGAGGTGACCTCAAATGACCTTTGACCTTCAAAAAAGAATAGAGCATGACTACTGAATTTCAGCAATAGAAATGCAAAGAAAGAGATCACTCGCAGCATGGAAGTATTATCCCTGACAGGGTAATACTTGCATGCTAACAGTTTCTCCTTTGGAAAGTTTACATGATTTGACCCTTTGACCTCTGGTGTGACTTCACATGACTTTTGACCTCCACCAAAAGCAACAGGTATCATCTACTCAATGTGGGCAATCCACATGCTAAATTTATGAGATTCCCCATACTTACTATTTTTAGATCCTCTATTTACAAGGATATAGTGGTTACAAGGTTTGCAGTTTGACCTTTTATGTCCCAAAATGACCTTTGACCTCCACCAAAAAGAATAGACAACTCAGTATGACCAACCCACATCCCTATTTTTTTCTATTATGCGAAATAAAATCATGGTTTCAGTTTTCTTGAAACCTATAATAACTCACACATTTTTAGGAAATTTGTCCTTTTAATGTGCTTAAGGAGAAAAACCTGTGACAGGCTGTACTGTGTCACCAAGCCCCAAATAGTGGGCTGGTATTGTGAATAGTGAGTGGGTGGTATCGCCCACTGAAGTCTATTAGAACTACAATCCTCACCCTTGACCAAAACAAAAAACAATAGGGCCGTAATACTCAATATTGCTTATAAACAAACATTTGAGATCTGTGTAGTGTGCGAGCATTTTGAGATAGGGTGTTACAAAATGTCACAATTGGACCTATGCTGACCTCAAATGATCTTTGATCACATGATATATGAGATCAGTCCAAACTGAAATTGATTCGTGAGATATTGTGTTTTCAAAGTTTTCACATTTTGACCTACACTGACCTCAGATGACCACTGACCAGACTAAAGCAATAGGGTTCTTGGACTCAACATGATTCAAATAACTCTAAATATGAGATCAGTTCAAGCTCGCATTCTTGAGATATTGCATTTGCAAGGTCTTCATAGACTGACTTCTACTGACCTAGAATGATCCTTGACCCAACTCCCAAAACAAAACACTGAACTTTTAAGGAACACTCAACATCTACCTTGTCTCTGCTCTTGCCTTCTTACACAAAGGTATATACACACTGTTACAACTTAAGTATTACCTTCAGGTAATATGTATCCATTCGACCCATGATGAACTTCACACACATCTATGCTGAAGGAAATTGCAAAACGAAAAGAGCTAATTTCGCTGCTTGTGGTACACGTATTACTACCGATCAAAAATGGTGTGAGTCTGCTGCACAAAGTAGAGTATTTTGGCAGGCATGAATCATTGGTGGCTTTCTTTTATGTTCATTTCTTTGTTAGTGTTCACTTTAAGTCACATCTTCAGCTGCACATTTTCTGGAATGCTTCCTTCCCACGAAAGCACTTAACAAAGAAAGTAGAGAATTGATTTCACTACCTCTTGCTTATTGACATTGGAATAAAAGGCGGCAAAGAAGGCACCTCTTGAAGTTTGAAAGAACAAAGGTAAAATAGAAGAAATCAATAGGTCAGTGCAAATTGGCAATGATCTCCAAAAGTCATGAAAAATCTTCAACCTTGACAGCCCGAAGAGTTTAAAGCCAAATAGCATCACAAATCCCTAGATGTACTGCTTTTGAAAACAGCTGATGAAAGTTTGAGTCACTAGGAGTACTTTATCCATAAAGAAGACTATTCTGGGGATGGAGATACCTAAAGAAGCAGAAAAGGCCAAAGGAAAACAACAACAAAGAAAACTCCAAATTATGTGAAATGTGGTTATAAATAATTTCGCTTCTCATGCTTAAATTCCACAAAAGCCTTCTCATCTGCCTGAGAAACTTTCTTTGCACTATCAAACATATGATGTAGAGTCCAAAACAGATGTGGTCAACCACATATGAGAAGACACACATATGACGTATGTTACTGTCCATCACATTTAATGAACATATTCTATCCCGTCTTTGTCATTTTATTCACATTGTTAGAATATCCCCCTTTGAAAATTGGAAAATAAAAATGTCTCCTTGCCAATGAGTCTTCTCCGCCAAATATCTTACTATATGTAATGTTATTATTATTTACAGTGATATTTCGCCATTACTCCCACACAAAATGCAGAGAGCAGTCCATCAAAAGCTTTTCGTCATCTCCCAGCGCGATAATCAATTCCCGGTCTGTTAATATTGGCTTGCTAATAAAGAAGGCTGTGTACAATCTGCTGCTCACAGAGCACACACGATAGCCAACGTCACCACGATGCCTCCATTGTCCTTTCGGTAGAGTCTGCAATTGCTCTCACCCTCGAAAACACAAGACGTGAATCTGTCGCTCAGAGGTCTCATTTGTTTCGATCAACCGAATCGCATTGGTGGCAGCATCTATGAGCATATCCAAGATAAGCATGGGATGGAAAGACAAGCACGTCAACCTTGGAAGATTGCCAACATTTAAAAGCCCCGCTTGCGGAGTTGACTTTCAAGATGTTTTAACAACTAGAGACTTGCTCTTGTCACAGTTTCCTCTTATTCTTGGCCTTCAGTCATTATCTTTCTTGTAGAAGACAGATGGATAGATTCATATGTAAACCTTTTTTTTTCAGCAAAGTTAAGCATAGAAAGAATTTCACTGATTGATAAGGTATTGCAGCTGTTGACCAAATCAGAAGGTAACATTCAAGATGTGTAAAAGAAATCAATAGATACTGTGCAATTTACTACAAACAGAATTTCACAGAAATTCAACAGAATTTCAAAGTGTACTTAAAAAGTCAGTCACAATTAAAATAACTTTCAAAGTTAAATAAAAGTACAAAGAAGGTATGAAGTTAGATACAGATAGGGCAAATTATTAATAAGCAAATTATTAATAAAATTATATCAGGAGTGTCTAAAGTTATTATTGATAAGGAAAATATGATCATGCTTTTTTGCTGATGTAAAGACATATTTCACATCAAAAAGTCAAGGTCTTATGTGGCAAGTTGAAATATTGAGAACAAAACAACCACCAATGAAGCATATTTCTTCATTCCCATGCAGTTATAGACTTAACAGTTCTGATAAGTAACAATTTTTCTGCTGGAATATACTGTATGTAAGTTCTCTTGATGGAAGTATACTTGTTGTGCTGAGAGACGTAAGAAGTAAGAAAGGTATTTTGTTTCACCTTCTCTTGATCTTCAGTACTTAGAAATTCCAAACCAGTAACTAGAGCCCAAGGCACTGTGGTTCCTTGCACACATGGAGAGTATATAATGTAAATTATGAAGTAAAACAGAGCATATTGCATTATTTTGTACGATAGTTCAAATGGCCCATTTCTGATCAAGAACCCTCACTTTTGTAGCATAAATCTGTAGAAAAAGAAACATATTTCATGCTTTATAAAATGACCCACTTCAGACATTGGCCCCCAAACATGACAAACATGCACCCACTAATAAGACCAACCATCAGTGTTACTTACCATCTGAAAGAGAAGAAGTATTTTGCATAATTTCACAACAGCCCAAGAGCACACTGAAGCCCTACAGAAGGGGTTCTGCAAATTGCAATACCTCTCATCACATCTATGTCCCTTCAAAGACCATCTAACTCTGATAGCATATGTCCTGGAGGGAACTCCTTGGGATCTAGTTTCCACTGGTAAAAACACCAACTGCTTTATTTTCTTTCATTGTCTGTGCCCACTTTACTAATTGAAAGACAATTACATGAATGCACACAGCAGCACTCAAGCACAAGAACGTACCCTGATCCAGCTAAAACTTGTCTGGTGTAACCACCTACAGTACTCCCAACAGCACTGCTGCATCTTCATTTCATAATGAAACTGCTACCTCAAGCAGTACTTCCATGATTTGCTGGAGGAGAACTGATGGAACACATAAGCATCCATAGCATAGCAAGGTTTTAAGACTCTTGCCCAAAGTTCCTCCAAATGACATTTGACCTCTACTTAAATCCTTGGGGTGCACCTTCTCAAACTGGCAAACCTATTTACCTGGTTTGACTTTAATGTGACTTTCCCCCCATTGAGTTAGAGCATACCACAAGCAAAACAGACTTTTGTCCCCAGTCCCCAAGATGAAAATTGGCCTACCGCAAAAATGATAGGGCGGGCACACTTTCTCAATACGGCGAACCTACACACCAAGTTTAACTTTCATCTGACTTTCCCCATTAAGTTAGAGTGTACCTAAGCAAAACAGACTTTGGCCCCCAGTTCCCCAAGATGACCATTGACCTCCACCA
>VJOZ01052645.1:459-10880 GCA_009801055.1 Stichopus horrens | reverse complement strand
GCTCTGAAGTGAACAGAACACTGAAATGAACACTATAATCAAAAGAGGACTTGTGTAAACACGTCATAGAAACGTTTTACTCAGATATAAAACAGAACATAAGCATTAACAGTGCTCTGAAGTGAACAGAACACTGAAATGAACAGAACACTAGTGTATAATCAAAAGAGAACTTGTGTAAGCACAGCGCAGAAAATTTATTTGAGTACTGATGTACAACAGAATGCTGCTGAAATGAGAGTGACTGGAATAGCCATGATTGGTGTCTTTGTATCATGTATGTTTGTGCAGTAACAGAACCTACACAATCATTGAGACCATAACTTCAGCATCCCCAAATCATCCTCCTGTAAGTTCACAGTTTTGTAGATCAAAAATAGCTGAACAGTTCCAGCACTGACAAAATACAAGATTTGGTGTGAAGTGAGTGACTATATTAGCATTTCTCGGTGTATGACTCACCAGTTTGCTCAAGACTATGAGGGAGAATCTCAGTATTATTGAAGGTTATATATCGATGATGCCTTGAGGTGTCTGACACCATTCTCTGCAATTAATATCACTCTACTGATACCAACAACATATGGTTCATCAAAGTTGTACCATTCACTGCAGATAAGTCTGTACTGTAGCTCATCAAAATGAATCGCTGCTAAAACTCTCGTCAAGATACACGGTCATTCACTGGTGTTAACTACTGTCAGCAGGCAGTGCTTGTCATATGAGAACTCATTGTTATGGCATGGAAGTTTCGTTGTGAAGAATAAATTGGATCAGTTGCTATGGAAAATTGCCCAGCTGTATATGAATGAATGATGTGGCAAATTAATTGTAGAGATTGCTGCAAGTGTGAATGGTGAATCATTGTTATTAAGTGCTGTCAGTTGGGTCCTACTGTAGATCTTGTTAAATATTACTTACCTCTTTATTTTTCCCTACCTAGCTTTGCAAGAAAGCCTCATCTAGTGTACACTGTATAGGCATTTATTGTTCGTTACAGCGGAAGACAGGCCACATACTGTAATGCATATGGAATATATTCTGTACAATAATAATACTGTACTGCACCATCAGTATTTTGAGGGTTCCAGTGTTTGAAAGCATAATTGATAACAGAGAGGGGAACAAGTGGGATGGAACTAGAAGTGTATTGCCCCATTCAGTAACTGGACAATTTTTTTAGATGACACATAACATTACCATGTAACTACTGAATTTCCTTAATACACTTGTAACTCTATGTGAAATTGGTTACTTCCACTTGCAGTTAACACTCATTTTACTTTACTCCAATTACTTCCATTTTAAAACAATTACTCGTCCACAGCAATCCTAACCTTTCCACAATATCAACCATCCCTTTCTTCTACCAATGTATTGTTTTTAATATCATGCCTTATTAACTAAAACTAGTTGTGCTGCATTACAATATTGCATTGCAACACCACTAAAGAAAAACTGCTGTAACAATATGATCTTGCGTATCTTAAATTCACCGGTTAGTTAATTACAGGTCTTAGAATGTCCTGTGTTAGAGCAACAAAGGTACTGTAATTACACTGTTAGGGTGTTCCTAATGAAATCACTGCATTCAACAGTCATTTAGCAAAGTTACTTATTGTTGGCTTTATGTTAGCCTTCTAGCAATAATGTAGGGTTGGCCTAATGTTAGTCTTCCTGCAATAATCTAGGGGTATGCAATAGACTTGCTGTGTAGTGAAGTATACTTTATGATTAAGTTCAATGTTCTAGTTAACTACTGAAAAAAAAGGACAATTTGCTCTATTACTGTCCATATTTCTGTTACACATGCCTTTACAGTGTGAGTGTTAGTGAAAGGGTACCATTGTAACTTACAAGGTAGTATATCTTGACAAGCAATGACAACAGAGATCTCTTTGTCATCTTTGGTAAGTAGATGTAATTAATATCATGACCCACAAAAACAGAAACATGAACTAACATGGATGTGATAGATCATCTACGGTAGCTCGCTGCAACTACATTTTTTTTTTCTTTTCTTTTTTTCGTCTGTTCTCTTTTTCATGTGCTAGTCTTTGAGTCTCCTCAAATGTCCCAGTCCATGGTTAGAATAAGTGATAGAGGTCCTTACGGTTTCCTACGCATTTTCATTTTCAGGTGTCTACTGTTTGAGCTGGGAAACCGTAAGTGCAATAATCCTTCCATCATTGTGCCTTGGGGGGTGTTCATGTAATCAGTCCTGAGAATCGACAGTCAAGCTGGCTGCAGAATGTTACAAATTAAAGTATTGTTGGTGGTGGAAAGCTTGTGGTCTTTCCACAGGAAAAGAGCAAAACTTTCACCTTCGAAAAGCTTCTGCATACTCTTCACTTTCATCAAGGAAGGACAGATTATATTTGTTTTAGTTTTTATCTTTTTTTGTGTGTGTGGAGCATGGCTTTTGTTCATCCTCCAACTAATGCCAAAGTACATATTAATATTAAATACCTTATGAGTGTAGACATGTGTGTCTCTGCTGCCGCTCTACTATGCATGCAAAGATAACTTGGTGTTTAATTACCAGAATCACAGAGAGCTGTATACAAGGTTTGATGTGATTGGCTGTAAGATGTCTCTCGCACTTTCATAGCCCTTACTGCAAGAATGACAAAACCCTTTACCTCATCCTATCCTTCATCAGTACAACACCCCACTGCCTTCCACTTTTCCCAACCGTTAATTGACTGCAGGAACTTGTAAAGGTGTAAAGTGAGTATTAAACGTATACTGTAGATGCCATTGTTCCATACAGTGCATCATGTATACTTCCATTAAGTTGTATGTTGAATGAGATAGACATTTTGTTCTGCAGGTACCTCTAAATTGCCACTTCCCTTTCATTGGTACTCTAAAGTTGGAAAAACTCTTTTTGATTCCTTGCTAAAGGCAGTCAAGGACTCTATGCAGTCATGATGGCTTGTGTGTGTATGCATGTGTGTGCATGTGTGACTCCCTGGCTTGTAAACACAATATCTCAAGAGGGGAAAGGTGCCTGAAGTTCAAAGTTGGTGTGTAGGTATTGCAATGTGAGGGGAAGATTCCTATTGTTTTTCATAGAGGTCAAAGGTCATTTGAGGTCACGACAGTCTGGAGGAGGTATCCCAGCAACTGAAATCGCATTCATGAGCAGATGATTTCTGACATTTTCATGGATGTCAAAGGTCATGTGAGGTCAGTAGAAGTTTAAAAACCTTGTTAATATGGTTTCTTAGTAATGGAAAGTCACTGGAGCTTTAAACTTGATGTTGTAAGTAGATAATTCCTATTGCTTTTCATGGAGTTCAAGGGTCATTTGAGGTCACCAGAGCTTGAAGTATGAAAAAGTACTAAAGTACTAAAGCTTAAAGTGCTAGAGGAGATATTTCATAAACTGAATGTTGCTCGAACTTCATACTAGTCACATTGGTAGCCATTAAAGAGTAGATAAATTCTGTCATTTTTCAAAGGTCATGTGAGGTCAATAGAGGTCAAAGAAAACCTTGTAAACATGGTGTCTCAATGTGAAGTCAACAGAGCTTGTAGTTTGTAAACTTGTAGACATGGTATCCAAAAAGGGTAAGGTGTGTGAATTTCAAAAGTGGTATGTATTGTTCTTTGTATTACATAAGTATTGGCTCGAAATCTCAAAGTCATTCAACATCTGGTTATGAGTAGAATTTCTTCTGCAAGTGTTCAATAATGAATCTTTAGAAGATTACATGATGTGATGACATCAAAAGAAAATTACACATATTTGTCGGACATTGAGGTTAAACTCCCTGTTTGTGAAAATAATTGTGAAGTTAATTTTTATTCAATAATAACTACATTAATTACTTTGTGCAAGAAGAATTAGAAGGCTTGTTCAGGTACCACTACAAGCTCAAATGATGCACAATCTCAGGAAAGGTCATTGAAGACTGTGCTGTCATATTTAGTATGTGTACACATTCAGTGATAGTTTGTGAATAACTTTGAATGATAAAACATACATACCTCTCTGCATGCCCTTGAAATGTAACATCCAATCACCTTATTTAAGCTTTTAATCACCTTATTTAAAATACAGACATACACATCAGATATGAATATTCATAAGCTAACTTAATATTTTATTCCATGATATCACAAAACTGATAATATTAGCACATCATAATCACATACTATTCTTAGCATATCAATACATTTATTCTGTTCATAATTCTACACTTGAAACAATACATCTTACACATTCTTTCACATAATATTACAGTCTTTGCCCTACACTCACTACAGTACCCCTATTTTCACCCTATTTTTGCTCTTCTTTCATTCCTGTTTTGTCATTTGATGGTGCTCATTTCTCATTTTGTTTTTCATCCTTCATCCTCCAGTATACTTGTCAAGGTCTTTAAAACAAAATTCCATTATGGCTTTTCATTGATGCCATCTCTATTACCCATCTATGTATCTCTTGGTTGAATCCAATCCATTGACTGCAGTACTCAACCGTATATCTCAGATAATGTGATATCATTATATTGCAACCAATAAAATTAATGATCCAGGCATTACATTGATTGTCAAACTGAGTACATCAGTTTGTCTTTGTATCACCATTAATTGCTAATATTTAACAGAGATGACAGGTTTTTCCTGTGCCTGTCTGATACCCATTGCTTTTTGCATAGTTTCAAAATCTATATAAAACCATGGTTAGCCAAAAATTATTTAACCAAGCTATGACTGCTGAGATGGTAAAATTCTGATACAAAATTTAGACCTTTGTCCCTCATAACCTATGTTGCCCAAACTGTTTTAATTTCATTTTCCTGCTGTACTCCCTTCATTGCAATTAACACGCCTTGCATGACTAACACATGAGTTATATATTGTATTATTACTGTTTGTGTTGTCAGACCTTTGGTATCCACCTATCTACTGTATCATGTCCTTGGTGTAGTCATTGCTGTATATATTATAATCATCATTTAAATATTAACTTCAGTATACTTTAAATACTTGTAATGAATATTATTTTTATATCATTGTTTCTTGTTGTAAGTGTCACAATGATCAAACTGGAAGAATCCTTGGTTACAAGTGAGACAACTGTCAGTGTATCGATAGGGTTCCCCTTGAAATTTTGTCACGTGTGATGTCACCAAGGCATTTACAATGGACAAATCAGCCATGCATCAAACTGCGTGGAGGTACGTCATTTTGTGTTGGATGCAACCGGGGATCTTCAAATTTCATCATTGTGAATAAGTAGTGATATTTTAATACGTAATAATGTTCTGTTGTGATCTATAAACCAGACCAGGCAGACTATGAGAATTCTGACATCTTGCCAAGTTTACAGAACAGTATAATGTCAGTGTGGTATACTGTTAAACTGTAAAATACAGCTCAATTAACGGTACTGTAGAAAGCTCTGCTGTGAAAGCATTGAACAAGTTTGATTACCTCAAATTTGTGCTTTAGATGCAGACATAAAGTGAAGTAGTCTTATTTCGATATTTGTTACCGAGGTAACAAAAGACTCTGTGTTGGTGCAGTTTGTTATCTCTTAGGTGATGCTTTTCTCTGGTTATGCTAGAGTAATTCTATGGGCAATCTAAAAAGTGGTGTGCTTTATTGAATGTATGAACCAGTGCAGGGATACATTTCTATTGTTCAGATTACAAGATGACACTTCATTAGCTTTTAGCAGTTGCTTATAACCATAGGTTGTTCTCACTAAACTGGCTTAAACTAATATGTGAACTAGTTTATTTAAACCCATGAGCTGTAGTGGGTAGCAGGGCTGAATTCTTTCCAAATAACCATTGAATGTAGCAGTGTTTTAATGCAGTGGCTTTGTCAAGCACTAATGAATTTAATGGATTAATATTAGAAATGAATTAAACTGTAATGTAGAGATATGTGTTACTGTCACTGATCTCATGTTTGCAAACCTCAAATACAATACATATAAGATAAATGTAAACACAACACTTACTGCTGAAAATAAGTTGGTAACATTGAAATCTTCTCTTTTCGATTGCCCATATATTTTCCAAAGTGTAGCAATCCTTCACTGTGGTTCCTTCAGTATTTCCTATGGTGCCAAGTGTTGAAGTCTCAAAAGATTAGTCCCACAAGGAATACACTTTATTTTGTGAGAAGTTTTGGTTGTGAGCACAATCCAAAATATGGTGGCATTTAAATGGCTTTGGGATTTTACTTCTTTCTTTTTTTTTTAGTGAGAGAGATGGCATGTTTTTTGGGGCCATGCAGTATGTCACAATGTGTTACTTTTGCTGTACTTAACAACTTCCAGTGAACATGATACAGTATGAACACTTAGTTGCAAGTTTTCCAAAGTAATTTGTTTGACACTTTTGAACGTCACAGAGTAAAGTTGAATTTTAATTTTTACGTCTGGTTTAGTGACATTGTATGATGTTTCTGTAATTGAATGTTTTAAGTGTGACTTACTTCAAAAAAGATTGTTCTCAAACTAACTAAGGAATTTCAAGAGAAGATGATAATTTACAGTGGTATTGCAGCAGACTCAAGAAATCAATTGATTCTTTACTTCCTCAGGTTCATGTAATTGAGTAATACTCTGTAAACAGGTAATGTACAAATTCATCCCAATTGTCAAATTTTACCGTTTTTCTGGGGATAATCCTTATTTCTTAACCAATGTGATTACCTTTATTCCTTAACCAGTGTGGAATTTTAAAGTGAAAAGCTAGAATTTCATAAAGAATAACTGCAACCTCTCACAAACCTTCTCTGTGATCGGTGAGCACTTTCATCCTGTTAGTGAAAAGTTGTGGATTTTCAGAAGTCTCATATCAACTGCTGGTGGCATACTCTGGTGCACGTACATTTTTTAGCCTTTCGCCATAGCTTATATTTGTATATTTCTGATTACAAAACTATACTTTCAATCTCAAAATTCTTAAACTCATTTGCTGATATTAATCCTTGAACACTAAAAGTGTAGTTCTGGTATTGGCATTTACCTATAAGTTTGATATTTCAAAATATCATACATTTCTTCGGTATAATCTCAAGGTGCCCATTCTCCTAAGGTGACAGTCTATGAGCGGTGCCCCATGTTTGCAAGTTCTCGCTCTTTTTATTTTTTTTTTTGCTTTTATCTTTGACTTAGATTCCTCTAGATTGAATTCCTTTTTGTGCAATTTCTTGTATATCCCTCTCCTACTTTTAATTTAAAAAGAAAATTTGTTTTCAGATATTTTGTGCAATTTTTCAGGTGATACAGTGTATTAATTTCCATATATGCAATTTTTTTTCTTTTTTGGTGGAGGTGGTGGAATGTAAAGTGCTATTGCTAATCGAGACATTCATACCGTGTAGTGCTAGTGCTCAAGACTTTTTATGACAAGTTTCTTGTGCTAACAGTGGAACAAATCTGGGTTACAGTTACACTGTCATAATTTGTTAATTTTGTCATTAATGCTTTCTCAAGGGTAGAGTACAGTAATACTGAACAGCTGATATGACTAGTGTCCTGTAAACATGTACGATATTTAGATTTAGTAAGACTGTCAGGTAGCCCAACATTCTTGCATCACCATGCAAAATGTGTTGAACTTAACAAATGAAATAAACTGCATGGTTCATAGATGTATTTATATAGAATCCTCGAAAGTTTTACAGGTATCCTAACACAGCCAGTGGAATTTTGTAGATTAATATCATAAGCATTATTGCGCTCAATCTATGTTAAAAAAAAAGCATTTGAAACTCTTTGGAAGAGTTTGTGAACACATCCCAACAAAGATACACTCTACCTGTGGCGATTGTTTCAACTTTACGATGAGAGAATATTGAAGATTATGAAATATCTGCAAAGTGCACTGTCAAAATGCACAGCACTGACTTGTGTAATTGGATGGTGAGCAAACTTGCTGATTTCCATGTATTAAACCAACAGGAATTCCATGTGGACTGCTCTTTTTTTACTGCAAGTAACATCCACCAGTGACAAATTGCTATATATATATATGTTTTACATTCTTGGTTCGACTTAGTAATATTTGAAAATATTTCAATCATCTGTACAATGCATGCAATTATCTAATATTTATGTAACTTACTGACTGACTACTAGCTGAACATTTCTGAATATGCAAAGTTAATCATTAGGAATGATTGATAAATTAATCTCTCCTAACAAGCTTGACTTACTTTGTTCAAGAATTTTTTTTAATCAGGTGCAAGTTTGTGTCTGATTTGTAGATCTGTTTCTAGTGTGAGATAGTAGCAGTTTTGTGGATATCAGAAGCAATTGTAGTACAATGGCTTGTTTTTGTTTTATACATTATTTGTAATTACATACTGAGGATAAAAATCATTTCAATAATTTTGGGATGCTTTCATCCATAGTAGATAGCATTTCAGCTTCTTCACGCTGTAAAATGTATGTGATTTCATGCTGTGAAATGTATGTGATTTCACTGAGCCATGTAGTGTAAAAGCTGTTGTGATCAACACGCTTTGTGGCAAACATCCAAGATGTTCATGTTTGTGGAAAACAAAACACATATCAATAAGGTGCTAACTAGATCGAAAGACTTAACAAAATCATGGGCATGAATTTCAAGCTAGATGTAGCGAGTATTGGTCTTAAACATTTGGCACAGGAGACAAGTTTTCCGGTTGTCTGTTACAGTTTCATTATTCCATCATGTCGTCATAGGCAGTGAACATTGGGTTGCTACCAACTGTCATCATTGTATATTATGCCATATATAACATCCACACATGTACAGTGTATTTTATATGTACTGTACACTTTCTTCCATTAATCATGTTCATATTCTGTAGTACGATATGCAAGTTCCTTTTCTCTTTCTTTACTTGTGCAAATTTTGTGATATGTGAGTGAAGAATTTTTTGCTTGATAAAACCTTGTTCTGTAGTTTCTCTTTATTGCACTTTTACCCGGTCGTTGTGTCTCTGCGGTTTCCTTTGTTTTCTTTCTGCCACCTGTTTATGCCCTGCTTATTTTTATTTTTGTTTCTACTAATTAACCCCAAAGCTATTAAACGTGTAGTATTCACCAATTAACATATTCACACATATAATTACTATCATCCACATTATTATTTAAAGTAACACTTGAATTCAAATAACCACATATATAACCACATACATGTACTTGTACTCCTAAACACTGTTACAATTAACTTCATAACACTAATAAATATACTTGTCTCATTAACAAATGTGCACTCTTTTGTGAAGTCGTTACCTTTATGAAAGCTGCTTGATGGAATTTTGACATTTTTGCAACAGATAATAAAAAAATGTGGATTCTGAGGGTGGAGTAGAGAGGACAGTAATTGATGCAAATGAAAGGTACCACAACTGTGTGTTCATAGCTTTCTGATGTGATGTTAGAATCATTAACGGTATGAATCAGGTATATATTTGACTTTGGCATAGATCTTGGGTCTATCATTTGTCGATTCTTGCAATTCCACTGGTTAATGTTTGATAAGTTTTCAAAATCTGTGTTGAAAAAAAAAGTGTGTTGCAGGTTACTGTCACAGTGCTGTACATTATGTGTGTTCAAAGTTGTTACACTTACCCTGTTAGGTTGCGATCACCCTAGCAGTTCAAGCTGAAAACATGGATTAGTTCTTTGAGTCACAGTGTTGTACTTATTTTGATGTAATTGAAAGCATAGTATGTCTCTTTTTCTATAACTACCGTAGAAAGCAAATTAAGAGTAAGTACAACTTATTCACAGTGAGATCTTGATGCAACATACTGTATGAACAGTATGACTATTACAGAAAAGTGGTAACAATGTCTTGTAAGGTAAAACCATGATCAAGTGTGCATCAGGTTACCACAGACTGTAAAGAAAATATGCACAAAGAGAAAAAAAAAGATTAGAATTATAGGTACGGTTAGTCTGTATAGCCGAAGTAAGATTTGCACGCATATTGAGTTTTTGTGCTGTCCTGACTAGCCGTTTATATTACCTCTGTTATTGATTGAGGACTTCAATGTTTCAACATTTTGGTTTTTGCCCATAGGTATGGGGTCACACCATAGGTTTTGAATGCCTACTACATAAGTTACTGTGGATCCTCCCTCATAAGTTATGAACTGACGTTATGTTCAAGCTATTCGTGTATACTGAATGTACGTATCCGTAACTCATGCTATTTTAAGTGTCCCTAAAGACAAAATATTCAGTTCTTTTTGTCACAATGTTTGCACAATAGATCCAAATTGTCCAACTCCCATCTTCTCACGACATTCCTAAGCTGAGATATTGAAGTTAATAGTGCAATAGTTTGTGATGTCATTCTTTCTCTCCTCAAATTGCTTTTTGATTCCTTGACAAAGGCAAAAGGAATCAATGCAATGGTGATGCCAAATGTGCATTTGTGTGTGTGTATGTG
>VJOZ01052613.1:0-12535 GCA_009801055.1 Stichopus horrens | reverse complement strand
TACTGTATGTGCAAAAATTGATAGAAATCATCTCTTCAATTTGGGAGATATATATCTATTTATCATAGAAAAATCAATATGCTAAGTATGATATCCAACACAGCGACCTTCTTTGGATGAAGTGTTTACAAGGATTTTACAGTCTGACCTCTGGTGACCTCAAATGACCTTCTTCAGTCTCTACCAAACACAGTATGGATCATCTATTGATGGAGGGTAATGACATGTAAGGTGTGGAGTCCAAAAACAGCTATCGTTCTTGCAATATAAGTGTTTTAAATGGTAACCTTTTGACTATTTGTGACCCAACTTTGATCTCTACCGATAATAATAAAGATCATTTATGCAGTATGGCTAATAGACGCATCAAGTATGAGATCTGTCAAAATTACAGGTTTACAGCAGAAGGTTGCGATGCCTTTGGAGTTGTGGTTGCTTTAGTCCAGTAGTCAGAATACAGTCCATACTCATTATCAGCTTGATAAGACTCCATCCATTCTGCCAGGCCTCTGTCTTACTGGTCACAGAATCGAAAACTGTACCCCATTCATAAACATTCAAAGGAGAGCTTTTGTTTGCAGACAAAGCACATGAACAAAAGAATCCATTGTGACTGCAGTCATCTTTTGTCTCGGTCAGATCGATCTCAGTGGTCTTACAATTTCTTTCTGTGTATTCCTGCTTTGAATTGTTACCCTCATCTGCAGTACTAAGAAGAATTCTACGAGCAGCATCTGCAGGTAGACTTACGCAGTCTACCTCATTCCGATTTAGTTGGAGAACGCCATCAGTCTCACATATTTGACTGCGGGTACCAGCCCCACCGATGTCAGACAACATTTTCATGATGTCCACTCCATTCTTCCTCGTGTTCCTCACTGAGGTTCCCTGGTCATGTCTGGATCCAGCACAGTGATGAACAACACTCTGAAAACTGGTTTCATCTTCTTCAGATCTGATCTTTGAACCAGGAACTAAACCCCTTTGAAAATTATTTGCAAACTTTGCATCTTGAAGACTAGAGAAATTTCTGCACAGTTTCTTCTTTACTACACTAGGATCTATCGACGTCACACTTTGATGATCACAGCAAAACATTTCTTGGACAGCCTCTGTTTGTTGACATGAACAGGTCACGAAGTTTCTTATAGCAGTCTTCACGTCAAATCTGGAGTAGTCACCTCGATTTGAAACCAACCAGATTATGAATTCTTCAATCCCCTCCTGGAAGGCTTCAATTACTCTTCCTTTCATGAGATCTTGATGTGAGCACTTTGGTCCCTTGAAAGAATCTGTGAAATGAAATCATGTTACTTCATTTTCTTCACAAAATTTAGATAATTTTGCATACAAAGGAAATTTTTCATTTCCTGATAGTCTTCACAGAATCTTTTTATTTAATCTTACTTCGTTTTTGGAAACTAAGGAAATGAGGATAAAAATGATCTAATAATGAAAGTAAAGGTTTTAACACTGTGGCACTAATGCATACAGAAATATTAAAAGAGGAGTTTTTATAAATGTACAGAAATGTGCAAAAGTAAAAGGAGAAAAAAAGAAAAACATGATTTTAAAGGAAAGGGGCGGGTTTCTGAGTTGAGTTGGCAGGGAGGAGTTTCTTGTCTAAATACTAAGTTTTTCTCTAAGCTGGTACTGTTGCACCCATTTAACCTCAGTAAATTTGATTTACAACTCTTCCCTTTACAATAAGTTGAAAATATGTCACCTGTTAACATTATTGCATAGTACATATTGCAAGTATCTTCACTCTGTCCCCCAAAAATTTGAAAATTATGCATTGTTTATTACAGGTATACATGTTGTGGAGACCAAATAAATGAAATGACGTGAAACAAAATTGAGATCACTGCCAGTGATGTTGGTAGGGAGATCTGAGCATGGGAAACAAACTGCAGACTTGAACATTTAAGCAGTGCAACACCACAGGATGGCACATAGTGGACATGAAACTTTTTCTCACAAAAGCATCTCAGATTGTTGACCCATCTAAGGGCTTGTTTGCCCATGACTTTAGGTACATTGTATCATAGCTTCACCCCAAATTCATATCATGCATTAGCAAATGTAGCAATAACATACTGGCTGATATATGTTTGCAAATTAAGGAACAACTTTTAAGGTAGTTGGATGTAATTTATGGGGTCAGATGTCATTGGGACTTTATCTTAATGTGAGTGCTGACAGATGAAAGCTAGATAGGGCGACCTTTGACCCTTACTGATCCAAGTTACAATAACATTGGTCACAGTTCTATCCACTTCAAGTCACAAAGTTTATATCACCCTGTGGTCATTCATGTTGTGACTTAAATCTGTCACGTCAAGTAGTAAATGTTCCAAAACATAACTATATTTTATGATGCTACTAGTTGTTTGATACCTCAGGATTATTATTGTTATTTTTCCAAATGCACAAAGCACCCTATCCAAAATGTAAAAAGCTCTAAGGCACTGTACAACATTTAGGAAAATAAAATGTTTAATTTTTACAAAACAAAACGCAACACACATAGCACAATTCAGGGTATCAATGAAAAACATGTAGTCTTACCTTTACGTTTTTCCAGGCCCTTCAAGATATTCAGTTCTGTTACAGCGCCTCCGAGACAAACAGTTTTTGTCTTTAACAAGTCTCTCAATTTATGATAGCTGGACCAGAATTTGGCCAGCTGTTCCTCCGCATGTGGGTGACTTGGACCACACAATAAAACAGTCTGAAAGATGGAAAAATAAAAAAGGATGACCAGTGAGCAGATGTTGACAAACTTCAATGGCCTAACTTTGAAACGGATTGGAGATAAGAGTTTTATTTTTCCTGGAGTCACTTCAAACAAAGAGAATCATCAAAGGTTAAAGGATCTGGAGCCCTATAAAATCTCTAAAAATCAGAAAGTTCTCATGTCATGATCTTCACCAACCTTCAGTAACAAAATCAATTTGAAACAACACAGCTATGCTCACATGACAACATTTGCCTTTCTAACCTTTGGTGTTGCCCATCAGGTCTGAAATACACTGAAAAATGGTTGCTACACTGACAGATAATCCGGTACCACAATTTATCGGAAGCATGAATTATTGATCACTTGATGCTCTAATGATGTATAGTCCAATTAACACCGCCATATGCCTGGTTTTATGCACATGGTACAACGCCACTGGCTCAATTTGAGTTGATATTGATAAAATTGTGAGGAGATCAACTACATGACAATGGTTATAAATACCACAATTACTCCAATTTCACATCCAATAATTATGTAAACTGTCAAAATTTTTCAGTTTTTCACTCCATCTTTTAATGCCTGAGTGCACATAAATTAGTACTAATTTAGAAAAGTGTCTGGTCACAGGTTTGAAAAAAAAACCAAATTGAATCATGAATTTAATCACTCCTTAATGTAAATTCGTATGTGATACCTGGGGATCCTTTTAACTTGACAATTTGCCCTTTGTCATTAGCAACATGTGAAGGAACCTCAACAGGTTTGCTGCAAATTAAGTGAGTTTCACAAGACAGCTTGTGTCGTTTAAACTGTGATATTGTTCTAGCTCTAGTGTTGCATTCAAGTTGTAGGAAGACAGCTGTTCTCATCATCTTGATGATAGAGATCATTATGTTAATTTAGTTGATATGAAACAATGATAATTTAGTAAAAATCACAGCTTGCAATTACATTTACATATTGAAAACCCAAGTATTCAAAGTAAACTGTCTAAGCTGTATTACACACCTATGCAGGGAATTCAAGAAGAAATAAATACAAATCAGAGTTTTCAACTTCTAGGATGCCTTTCAAATGATGATACTTCCAAAGGATCATGTAAGCCAGGTCAGGGAATGAGGCACACACTACAATGCTTGACTTGCTTGGGTCTGGTGAGTGAATTATCAACATGTTCTGTTCATCTAAAGTATTATGAAGATTCCTTGATATCAGAGTGGAGTGAATCACTAGGCAAACATCACAACTGTCAAAGATGTAGCAAAAAGACAATTTTTTTTTCTTTTCACTTTTGCACACATTTTGGCCAATTTAACACACTAGGATCCATTCCACAATACCATCAATCTTATCATAGAGAAAATACAAACACACAAAATGCAGTTTGGTGTAAGCCTGATGGAACCTGCTCTCATCTTAAGGATCGTAACAGAGATCTTTCAGCCAAATCTGTCACCCTTCAAATTCCCAAAGACACGATAAGCAAATGGCTATGAATTACGCCTGATGGATGGGGCACCAGTAGAAGCCACATTGCAAAAAGAAGACAAATCATGGAGAACATTAACAATAACTTTCTTGGCACTATCCTTCCCAACATCCACATACAGTGAATTTTTTTTTCAGTTCAGCTGTACACTGATTAATATCTTGCCAGTTTTACGAAACATTTCTGCGTAAGTTCACGGTTGATACACTGTTCTGTGATAATAAAGCAACTTGACAAAAGACAATGCCGTACTTGCAGACTGCTTCTCCCTGTTATCTTCACAAAGGCTGTCCTCTGGGTCTCAAGCTTCCTGATGATAGAATGCCAACCAGCCTCCCAACAGTCAACTTGGAGATTCTCACAAACATCATCCTACCAAATTGGAAAATAAGACACACAAACAAATTGATCAGCAGACAAACACGATATTGTATGTATTGAATCAGCTGGTCATGTGTATCAAATGTTCCAAACTATTTCTTGTTTCACCATCACTGAAATAAATGCAACCTTGACTTCCAAACTTTTTGATAACATGAATATTTGTTTTATACATTTACTGTGTTGTAAATGAAACAGAGCAATGGGGCAATCCTGGCACTGCTGATGCTGCACACAAAATGATATATACAAGTGTCATCCATCAGTGATCTTACCTGGGAATTTGTTACGTATCACTGCCATGGGCTGACACTAAACAATATGAACAAAACATTCTGGGATTTTAAAACAAACCACCACACTACACAACTCTAAAACATGAAAACTATTATCTGTGAAGCCACTCCGGCACTTCTACATGAATATCCTTTGTATTTCTTTATACAAAACGAAACATTACATTAGTGTGAGGAATGTGACATATCTACAATACATCCATTGAACATTATCATTAGTGTCAAATTTCGAGGTTAAATGAGGGCCTAAGTTTCAAAGAAAACAAAGACTTTGTGCAATAATTTGTCACTATTGCATGGATAATAACAACTTCAATTGTCAGAGAACTATGCCTTTAGATTGACTGGATGCATTTTGCTAACAGTTTAGTAAATAGATACTGCAGAATGTCTTAATAATTGTTGACACACAGAAGACACATAATTTTTTACCCCTTTATGTGGGTGACATACTTGTAATTTCCTCAACTCTTCAAAGTATTTCTACTAATTTATGCTTGGGCAAGACTGGTGACTGAACAGCCAAGAATACTATATTCCAGTCACCAGAATGCTTTGTGTACTCATACACACGGTGATCAGATTTGGTCCAGGTATGAGTCTGAGTGAACCTTTCGCAAAGTGAACAAATCAGGTGGAAATATCCTGTCCTTAAACGGAGCTATCCATACCTGGGTGATATCTGAGAAATACACATTGACTGGGGTGTTTGTGACATCACTGAGGTACTCCAAAGCATGGTATGGCACTAAACTGATCACAAGGATACCCTGAGCTAGACAATGATCCATCAACTTAACATCCACGTGACCTTTGACCAAGACTAATGAAATTTTGAGCTGCAAAATGAAGAAGAAAAAACAAAACAAAGTGTATAGATTTGATCGCATTTCAATGTCTATGACATCACATGTGACATCAGATAAACTTTAAGAAATGAAAGCAATAGCGAAAAAATCTAGTCAACGATAACTGAACTGATTTAGGTTTTTCACGTTGAAAATTTCTCTTCTTTTGTAACAAACAAAATCTTCTACTTGTCTTGTTGGATTCCATTAACACATCAACTGCAGAAATAAAGAATTGTTACTTTCATGTCACTGTGGAATCATTTTTTTCAAAACTCTTCTTTTAAAAATTTCTTCAACTTAATGCTGGAAAATTAAGACCCTGTTAATATTTAACACAAAAATATGTGATCACCTTTTCCTCACCTTTGGGTGCAAAGCAAGAGAAAAAAAAACAGCATTTTTATCTTATTTGCACAGGGAAAATTGTAATTGGAAAGAATAAACACTCACAAGGTTGTTGCAGAGGCAAATTGTTATAAGCACGGGAAGTTAATGAACACTTGCGGGTTGCACATTCTTAATCAACATCTTAACATGAAGATGAATATATCCATACTGAGACATTAGCTGGTAGATAATCAGGGCTAGAATATATGCTGTGCACTAACTTGCAAGGTTATATCCTTGACTGGCGGTGGTTGCGTCACGATGTGACGCAGTTACGTGAATATCTCACAGGACGAGAGTTTGGAGGTTAGAACATGACATATATACTTGTCAATTAACTGGTTAATACTATCTCCATTAGCTGATCCAATGCAAGGATACTTCAGTCATTATACCACACCATATGAATATGAAAACAGTGAGTATGAGAATCAAGTGACATGGAATTTAGTCAAAATATAAGAAGAGAAGTCAACAACATCCTCAGTTGGATATCATATAAAGGAGAAGAGTAGCATGTGACATGGAAATACTACAAATATCAAAATCTATTGACAAGCAACAGGAAAAGAAAAATCATAATAATTATCTATGTATGAAACAATCACCATCTAGCATGTGCTATTAATAATTCAAACTGCAATACCTCATTCAAGATGTGAGTGACTTTATCAAGCCATGAATTGCGACTGTCCACTGCATGTGAGAGGCTGTGTGTGAATTGCTTAACCTCCATATGACCTTTGAACCCAGAATGTCTGAACCCAGGGGTTAAGTCTCCATTAATTAACTGCAAGAAAAAGGAAAAACTCTGCAGTTAGTAACTTGTCTAATATGCAAAGTTCTATCGACAAAAAAGGAAGTAAATTTTTTCTAAAGGATTTACTCGCCCTGTCTGTTGTATCTGTACTTTATATGAGCAAGTCACAGTTTTGAAGTTTGAGTTTTAGGTAATGCAATGTGGGACAACATTGGTACCATTCTCTGATGATATAATGAGAAAACAATAAATGATCACCACATAGATAATACTTAGATGATGTGATACTTATGATATACTATGATACTTAGATGATGCAATAGATGATGGTTGAGATCAAACTTATCCAATCTCAAAACAAGAACGACGACCTAATTAGTAGTTCAGCTTTCTGATGGAAATATAAAGGTCATATCACAAATGAAGGCGCTAAAATCAGTCTAATCCAAACATATTGAAAATAATGGGGGGGAGGAATGGGTAAGTGGGGAAAAAGGGAAACCAACATAAAAATACAAGCAACTGTATGAAATGTATGACTGAAGAATAAGTTGAATTAACCCCACATATTGCAAAGGTATTATTGGTCATAATCGTAACTAGATTAACATTGTCACAAACTGACCTTAGCGTAAATGATAGCCTGATATTTACTCCCTGACAAATAACTTGGACAACTACTATGCTGATTTGTGTCACTAATTCTGTAATATAAATGATCATGTGAACCAACAGTGCAACTTGCAGACTTTCAGTGTTCATGTGGGTCAAGAATTAGAAGGCAAATGTTGCTAATAAGTTGATAAAGAGCACATGAAAAATGTGTACCATGGAATAGCTCGGTAGCTTGGAAGTGCAAAGGTGCTAAAGCTAAGACGGGGGGAGGTACCGGTCTAAAACAAAGTACTATACATGCTTGACTCTTCTAACTTTTGACTGTTTGAATTGAATACTTGCATGCGACAAGTGATGTTTCCCTTGAATTGCAATTTCTGCAAAGACCTGGGTTCAAAGTGAACCGAGTGGAGAGTGCATAAATTATTTCAAGTTCATGATGTACCATTTCCAAGTCAGTTATGATTCTATTAAACCCACTATCAAGCCATTACATCCAAGAAACCACAATTCACTTGCTGGAAAAGTGTCACCCTGCAACAAATAAACTGATATGCATGTACCAAACTGAAGGTCACATGTTAACATCCACATATGTCATATTTGTATCCACCTGTTTGAACAATTATGTCTAATATAGTTTGCAACCACATTATTTAGTTCCACAGCCAATAAGCCTGGCTAGAGCATACACCACTTAAACTCTCAAATTTCAAAATGTAATGAGAAGATGCAGTTGACCTCCATCTAGATCATCCCACTCCCACACAATTGTCAACATTAATACACATTACTGACTTTTATACAGTGTCCCTTGCACATTTTTCACTTCTCTAAATTTCCTGAACATTAAACTATCCCACATTCAACCCTGCCCCTTCCCCCTAAACAATTGCTTGTGTTAAACAATAGCCTGGTAAACTTATGATCGAGATATCACAAAATACGTACTACTGCTCTCAACTGCTTCGATCTCAGCATGCTAATGAGTGGAAGTTGATCCATCTGGCATCGCAGCAACAAGCCATCAATGATCGCAGAATCCTTCACAGAAGGGCCAACCACATCACAAACAAATGGCTCAAGGTACTGCATGCTAGATGATAAAAGAAGATATTTAGATTTGAAACAGATGGCATAACGACATCACATTATCAGGAACCGAGATTTGACTTGAAAATGGGTCCTTTTCGACACCGTATCTCAGGAGTTGTTTCATAATTCACATTTTTACAATGGAAGTGCATTCAGCCGTGACTGGCACATTGATTAGAATTCCACAACTAGAAAAGTTAGCAGTATTGAGAAAGTACTTTAACCTGCTCTCATGTTGATGGGGATCTCATGGATAAGTGTTGGTGGGAATCCTACATGATGTGTGGAGATGTTTCCTTCTTTCATAAAAAAGAAAAAAAAACATATTCCATTCATTTGCAGCAAATCAACATTCATGCTGCTTTGTCAGGAGGGCAGTAGAATTAAAATAAAGTCCTTTTATGATGGGTACAGTCCTTAATTCTGAGTGTAATTCTATGTGTTGCCTTAATTAGATGGAAATGCTGTTGGATATTTAAACAAGACAAACTGACAGATCTTTTATTTCAGTGGCACATCCAAAACAATGTAACCTTGCAACAAAAAATCTGTTTATTACCTATTTTCCAGCTTTTTCAAGCAGAGCTGTTTGGCTAGCTGCATGGATGACTCTGCCCCATGTGATAACCCCTCACTGGAAGAAAGTAGAATAAGAAACATTTACATAATGAAGAAATTGCTAGAAAAAATGTCTGTATTACTATGATTTCTTGATCAATTGAGATTATGACATGGATAAAAGAGCACCTGAAGAATTAAAATTGGCAACACTTAGTAGAAGACTTTGTGCAAAACTGACTACATCAAATGGTCATAAAGACATTAGATGATGAATAAGCATGTTGAAACAAATAAAAATTTACAGAAATTTGAAAATACAATATCATTGTGTGCTCTACTCTGTACAAGTTAAGATAGGGACCAGAAGAATGAATTGTAACTTTCCTGCTATGCCAGTATCATTTCAATTACTTCCCTTAATTGAAAACTTTTCCATCCAATAAAATATAATAAGTTGTTTTCTCTGGATTTCTACACTTAACTTACCAAATCTTCTTAAATGCATGAACTTCTTTGTAATTATCAGTTAGGTCAGAAAGTACTTTTGATGAAGTATTCCTCAGGTCAGTGCCACGGTGGAAACTTTCACAATCTGGTGAATTTTGCGGAAATTGTTTAGAGTTCTGTTCTGCTGTAAGCCCGTGAGATACCGCGGACATTTTTGTTCCTCCCAGGGAGTCTCCTGGACAGCTCTGTGTTTGGCTGTCTCTCACCGTATCATCAAATATTGCACTTGTTAGGGAAGAAGTTCCTTTGGTAGAGGGCATCTTAATTATGGGCTCAGCAGAATGGAATGATTTTGAACTATGGTTGAAACTGGATGAGATACCTTCAGAAGATAAGTTTAGAGCCTCTCTTGAGGCAGGAGGAGAAACGAGAAAAGAATTTTCACCGGGGTAACATACGCTCTCATGATCATGATGAATTTCTTTTTTTGATGGACTCAAACTTTGTCCTAAAATTTCTGATCTTTCTCCAAGTTTATTCCTAGCATTTGTCAAACCACATCGAGCAACTTCCTCTAAATTATTGCCAGAATGTTCCTCAGAAGTTTTGAAGTGTCTACTGTTTCTGAGAATCTTGTCTCTTGAGGTAGGTTGGTGTGTAACTGGTGTCATATTGGTACTCAAGGTCTTCAACTGGCTTTCAATTTCTTTGATAGCATTCAGTGATACGCATGAATTTGAACCATTTCTTCTGAGTCCGTTGGATGACGCAAACAGTTCTTCGGTGGTTTCTGCGTCTACATGATTCAGAGTGCTCTGTTGGAATGTCCTAACTGGAGCGATGTTATTCAGAGATGAATCTTTAATCATGCCTACACCAGTTTTCAAATCTCTTATTTCATTTGTAAAAGTATTGCTCTTAGTCTGTTCTTCCTCTGTCTCTTTCAGAGTTCTACCTACCAATGGTACACAATCTCTTAAATTATCTTCTAAATTTATGCCATCATTTATCTTTCTAGTCCTAATTAAATCGTTATCTCCATGGTTCCTGAATACTTTGAACAAGTCTACAGAAGGCAACTTGTTGCTAAGGGGGCCATCCTGGCTGGTATCCCCTACATCTTCCCTGTTCTTTGAGTCTGTGGAACATTCCTCAAAATACCAACGAAAGTCTTCATCGTCTTCTGTTGCAAGTATCTTTGATGTACTAGCTGAGACTTTAAGCAAGTCCAGAGAGTTTCCAATGTCTTCCGTAACTTCTGCTGGAGTTGTACAGTTTTCGTCAATTGGACTAAAACAATTGGACTCTTTGCAAACATGTTCAACAACATCAGCATCAAAATACCAACTCAAATCATCTTCAGCATGCCTTGAATCCCTCTTGGATGACATCACAACATCTGAGCTGTGTGAGCTGAGCTCCCATTCAAGGGCAGATGGATCACTGTTGATTACAGGAGAATGTTTCCTTCCTTCCTGTAAGGCCTCAACAACTTCTGAACAATTGATCGATAGTTCCTTGCAGGTCTTCACACAAAAGTTGATGATTTCATCTCCCACTAGGAGGATGGTCTCAGTGGGAATTCCCTTTCCAAAAAAAATGATAAAAAGAATGACACAAATGCTAAACATTATTTCACTAGTTTGTCCAATGGAGGTCACCTAATCATTGATAAAACTTCTTTTGAGTTATACTCCTGTGATGCAAATAGTACTTCATACAGGCACTAGATTTAAATTGGCCAACAATTTTGAGTACTATCCACAAAAATGTAGCTCTTCAAGAAGGTGAACAATGTTAATTGTGGTGTGCAATGACAACAAAAGGTAAAAAAAACATAGTATACCTCCTGATAGACTGAAAAATTTAAGGACCCTCCATGTGTGATGTGACACTCACAATTACAATGCAATATTTGCAGCATAGATTCCAGAATTCCAAATGCATACTTGCATACAGATCAGAAACACTTCCACAGCATTCATGAATAGAATGTGTGTACACAGGAATAACCAGGGAAGGAGGGATGCATTTGGTGAACTAAGGGTCGAAAAATGAGAATACCACTCCCCTATTCACAACTCTGTTACAAAAGCTGTCTGCTTTTTGGAGGGTAAATGCTGCCCTGAGCTATTACACCAGATGACTATGGGAAACATGTCAGCAAAGTTCTTGTTTAAATGAATAAAATAATGTGAATTTACTATTGACCCCATGACAGCACATTACTCTTCACAGAAACAATTTTTTTTACAAAAATGTTCAAAAATGTTGAAAGAAAAACAAATGAGACGTACTTCATCGAGCAATGATTGCACAGCACTAGCCCATGTACCAGCCATGCACACAAAAGTGGTACAGCCCATGTTGATAACTTTGGACTGTGTCAGGCAAGCCTCTCTGAGCAAATGGCCAACTGGGTGCTACATCAGGGAACAAAAATAAAGTTCAAGTATTTCAACGTTGTTAAATGTTTATCATTCAAAATAAATTGAGGTTTGGGAGGTGTGAACAGAATTAATTTACCAGAAATATCCAAAAGGAACAGTCAATACAACTTGACATCACAAAACTTACCACAGTTTGGATATTTACGAGTGGCAACCATACCTGTCTCCCTACCACCAATGCACTGCTCATCAATTTTGATAGCAAAAAATGGCAACCTTTGGCACAGTTTCTCTTTCTTAAATAGCCACCTTAAGTGTTTAGTGTGATTTGTATTGTCCGTGTACACAAGTGTACCTGCAATCTTCAAAATCAATTGAGGTTCGAGCTGTGTGGGCAGAATTATGCTACCAGTAATTTAAAAAAGGAACAGGTCAATAAAACTTGACTGCTTGATATTGAAAATAACAAGAAAGCCAAGAGGCTTAGTGATTCCTTGCCGTTAAAACACCTGCATTA
>VJOZ01052559.1:0-15658 GCA_009801055.1 Stichopus horrens | reverse complement strand
CCTCCCCCCCCAAAAAAAATAAAAACAAGCAGAAGAAAAAACATGCAGATTAGTGACAATGGATTATCATTTCCACTTGAAGAGGTGTGTATTTGAATTACAGTGAACAAAAATTCAGAAATACTTCTTGTGCAGAAGTACAATGGGAAAACTAGACATGTGCAATGTGTGTAAGAGTAATGTTTTGCGCATGATATGTCAGTCCAGAATTACACAATTTTGATCTGTTTGATGTGCCGATACCATATACCTGGGAGGCCATTCAATTGCCTATAAGGTGTTGCAGAATTGAGTTCCAGTGGAACCAATCAAATGTTATGACGGCTTTGTTTTAAGAAAAATGTCCTGCGAAACACTTGATGTATAACAAAAAGAAAAAGGAGAAGATGAAAAAGGAATAATCCCAAGAACATTTTCTATGAAACCTGTAATCCTACACCTAACAGACACCTACCTTAGTAATAATCGTACCACAGTTTTGGTACACAGCAAATAGCCTAACCATCTCTTAGGTTGTATACGTCATGGTACCATAAACTGTAAAAGGACATTAAAGTAATGTTTCATTCCTTGTCAGTTAATCCCAATGGCCTGAAAAATTAAATTTTGAGGTGAGGTTTGAAAAAAGATAGTGATTTCATTAAGATGAAAAAAGAGTAAAAGAGATTAAGAGTATTAAAAAATTTGAAACAATTGTTCATGCATCAAGTTTTCTCAGAGCCTAGAATAAAGACATTGTGAAACTCAATATTCAGGTTATGTATTAAAAAGATACCAAATAGGTTCATTTCTGTCATATGAGAGAGATATTGAAAACAAACATTGAAGCAATGAGAGCCAATACCTCTCTTTGCATATAGAGATGACATTTCCTTTGCTTAACGTTAAAACTGTGCAATGAGTCTAAATGACGTAGCAAATGAGGATCCTAATCGTGAAATATGTGAATGTAAACTGTTTATCAGTCATGCAAATATTCCTGTTGTCTGCTCTCTATGCAGGCGTGAATTTTAAAAGAAGAGATTCTAAAGGAGTTGTTATTGCAACGTTTATGGAGCACTTCATCTTAGAAAAGCTCTCTGTACTTTTCAGAGTAATAATCACAAAGCTAGTAAAACATGAAAACCAAAAAGTCTAAAAAGGGAAAGACTCTTTCTAAAGGAAGAAAGGACTGACAGTAATCAAACAAGGAATTGTGCAAGCATTGAAATGATGATGTTGCATTTCTTAAAACTGTACATATCTTAAAAATAAGACAGTAATAAAACTGTAACTGACTTTGGTCAAACAATGCTCTCTGACTGTTTATCTACTTTTACAGGAGTGGAAAATACGTTTACAAACCTAGCATGGATGTAACTTGCTGTCCTTGCTATTCCATCAAATGTGCAGCTCTCGACTTTAAGTTAACCAGACCCCAAAGAAAGATCCTGAATAGAATGTACAGGTACCTCAAGACTGGAGAGAAGCGACCCAGCAGACCAAAACTCCCAAAGTACAAGGATGATGATGGTCAGACGAAACCTTCCTCCAGCTGGCTTTCCTCCTCTGATGATGACAGCGATGACGACGATTGTGAAGAGACAGAAAAGTCTGGCAAAGGTGGCCCTTTCAAGGGAGGCAGAGACAAAGAGGGTGCAGAGACCAAAGGTAATTCCAAGGATGAGCAACAGGAAGCAGCTGAACCGATGGAGGAGGAACAATCAAACACCGATGACAAAATGGACACCAAACCGTCTAAGAAGAAGAATAAGACACCGCGACCTGGTGAGCTTTAACTATCTAATCCAACAAGAGAGGGTCCAGGAACCCTGAATTCTTCAGTTTGTTACACTGTTACTAAACCAACCGTCAGTGGTTTAGTATTACCTGCGACTATGTATTGGCTCCTGTTTGGATGGATCTCCCCGTGTCAGTCACATTGACATATTTCACGTAGATAAATTTTCAGTGTAACTTAATTTTTTAATCGTGCGGTGATCATCAGTTCATACTTGGAGACATTTAGGGTCAACATTTGCTTAGTGACCAATCCCATTGAAAATCAAACTCACTGGTGTGAGAATGCTTTGATCCTCTGCGTAAGTCACATGGGCTGTAAGCTGAGCATCATTTGCAGGTCTGTGGATTCCTGAAAAAAACACTTAAGACAGGAAAGTATTGGTGAAAAGTTTTGCCATACTTCCCGCAGTGACTTCAAAATTGTAAATTTTAGTGTCAGTGGAATTATATAAGGACAGACCAGTCATGTAGATATCACCGTCTCTATTTGGTGCTCTAAACTGTCATGTCTCTTAAAAGATTCCGTACTGTCAACTTTTGCCCAGACACGTTTGCCTGGCCAAAAGTTGTACAAGTCATCCAATCGAGGCACTTATTTGAAATATCTAACAACGGTTTTACCTCACGGAGTGGTGATACTCCAAAAAACAAGTCGGGTGAAAGATGCGATCGATTCCCATCAAATATTCTAAGTTATTCTTATAGAAAAAGATATGTTTGTCACGTAATTGTAAGTACCGTTGGTTTGGGGTAGTTTCTGTAGTCTTCTCCATCACGAAAATTCATACTTTTGACCTGTGACCCCTCACTCAACTCAGGCATGCACATGTACTAACTCTTCATGAAGTTAGGTTTCTATTTGTAGGAAACTCCAAAGGATGCAACAAGGATTGTTAGAAGAGGAATAAGGAACAGTGACATAAACTTTTCAACCTTCTCTTGAATCTTTCAAGCATTGAAGCAGATCTGTTTATGGAGGGGTCACAAAGACTTAGAACTGAGGGAAATGTGTATGAACCAGAACCAGATTTCATTTATATTTGGTGTGTTTCTTTATCGGAGCACACTCAATGGTCTTAGCAAATGAAATCAACAAATGGTCTAACTGGTCGCCTCTTGGATTTGACTAATTTTCAGTCCCTTTGTAGCTCATTGTGTGAGAATCAGGATGCGTGCTCAATTCATGTCGTGAACACCAATTTGTGGGCTTAACAAATGATAGTAAAAAACCCCAGACATCCACAGACAGTTCCTACCGATCCTTCCGGCCCTGAAACGGGCTCGGTTGGTTCAATCCGCTCTCCCTAACTCTCCGTCCGTGTAGCTAATAATTTACATGCGAGTAAATAGACCTAAAATTGTAGGAGCGTCTGTCTACGCGAATATAATAAATGAAACTAAATGCTGCTTATGGCTGGCTCATGCACATTATATAGAAGCAAAATTTCTTAACTCCGTGGTCTGGTCTGAGTGGCTGTATTATGATTGCCGCCCAAACACCAGTCCTACATGCGCCTCTGTCGTCTTCTCCTGTAGAGACTGTGTGTTGTCCTGCTGTTGAATGTCAGTCCAGCCATTTGACTTTTGGGTTGACATTGTGATTGCCTTGTTTTGCTTCTCTCTCATTCTCCTTTGCACCCATTTCAAAAAGAGAAAATGAATTGTACCTCTGGTCAACACACTTTGCCTGCAAAATGTACATTAGGGTGACAATGTACCTTAGGTTGACATTTTTCTGGTGCTCTAATGTTTTAGGTACCATTTCCAAGCATGTTTTTACCGTAGTAAATACTTTCATTCTATTCTTCACCTTTTAAAACATGTGATTTGATCTAATTTGGCTGAGGTTTAGTTTCAGAGCTAGGGGATATAAGGGGGTGAAATTCAGATTTTTTAATAGTGTCAATGGAATTGTCAACAAGAGGTGCAACCCATCATAATACATGTACAGGGAAGGATTCAAACCACATCCCTAAGGTCTGGGGTTTGAATCCTACCTTCGCCTGATGAGTCCCAAAAGAGACAAAATTCATGTTGCAACATGGATTTGTCTGATGTTGCTGATTAATTTTCTGTCTATATTTATAGCTATATATAAATTTATATCCGGAATGGCCCGTCATATCTCTAGGATGCCATGTCATGTTTTCTTGGAAATGCTCATGTACAAGTTGGCAGTGCCTGACATGGACGGTTGCCCAGTGTGATATCTCCAAACGAATGTTAAAGGACTCTCTCATGCTTTCTGAGCAAACCCTTGCAACATGTCACTTCCTTGGAT
Source organism: Stichopus horrens (assembly GCA_009801055.1). NCBI lineage: Eukaryota > Metazoa > Echinodermata > Holothuroidea > Aspidochirotida > Stichopodidae > Stichopus > Stichopus horrens. The sequence continues at coordinate 11,595 of VJOZ01052559.1, read as the reverse complement.
AAAGCCTGACTAATCATTCAAAGTTGCATACAAACTTAAAGGTTAAGAAAACCAAATTTTGCCATTTTATCGTTACAGGCAATCTGAAAATCTCTGCTGTTGTAATTGCACAACTCGTTTATCTGATCAAATATATAGCGAAGTTAGACGGAGGGAAAGAGAGTAGATATCCTTTTGTCTTAATGTAGCATGCAGTGTTAAAGTTGGATCTTTTAGTATCCCAGATGAAAATATCATTCAGAAAGGTCAAGGTCAAGATGGCTGTTTACGTGGATGCAACATTGGCCGCCAGCTATGGGTGATCATATATATTGGTGTCAGTGTTGTTCTATGCTGAAACATTTGTAGAAGGCCTCTATTTTGAAGAACGAAGTAGAAGATACGAAATGAAATTTTGGGAAAGCCTCAGCATGGTGGTGTGAATGGGGAAGGATTCCTAACAGTCATCCTATCATCAGTAAAGAGATGTTTTGGAGGTTTTCGTTGCAACTGCTACCCATGCAGAGAAGCTACTAAAACGGGGCTCTGTATTTGTTGGAAATTGTTCTTTGAAAAACATTGCAACGAACATTGACCTAAAGATCGTCATTTGGTCCTACCTATAGATTTGGATGCGTGAAACGTGCCAGTTGTCTCGAGTCGCCTTTCAGCGGTTCGCTCATGATATGACTCAGTATTTTTTTTCTTTATGTTTGTCTTTGGACCGCAGACTGCATGTAACCTTTATCTGGTCTCAGAGTCTGTAAGAAATTTGTAAAACTCAAGGGAAGGGGGGGTGTTTCAAAGAATTTCAACAAAAATGTTTGAAAACTTTGAAAGTTTGGCATTCTTTAGATGAATAGAGCAGACCTTTAAAGGTTGTTTTGTTACAAGGAAGGAAATGATTTACACTGAGGGGAAATACAATTGCAACCATCATCATTAAACTCTGCAAAGCAGAGATACTAAATGTTCTAATAAACTGTAGCCAAAACATTTAGAGTTTGTGCGTTGGATTAAAAATGCCAAAGTTATCCTTGAATGGGTGTACCCTGTTTACAAAAGTGCAAAGGACACTTTTCAGGGAACGGTGGAAAGTTTCCTAATGTGTATAGAACAACCACAGATGGCAGGGGTCTTACTAGGGCAACATTGAATGCCCCAGGATCATGTAAATGTAGCACCACCATCAGTTGACACGGGGCATACAAGAAAACGTTCTGCTCCACGTACCCTCCGATGCAGGAAATAACATTCCCTCAGTCTTGTGAGATGCATCCTGTTGTTGGTCAATATTCTTGAAGATTTGAATTCTTGGAAAAGCTGTCTCTGTTTGGGACACTTTTACCTTGGACAATTGCTGTTTCATCTGATTGTTTGTTCAAAAACAGGGTTGGTCGGAAAAGTTAATCGCTCAGCTAGGAATGGTCAGCAGTTGTACATTCTGATCAGATTCAACTGATGCCAACCACCAGTGGGAGATCACTGAAATGGGTTTTCCATAGAACTGTAAACACTATGATGTTACTACAATGAAATGATACTTCATTGTTACACACATGGTAGTGGCAGATTTAGAGATAGATGGCAACAGGCACATGCCCCCCATGTTGGAGCCTCAGGAAATTTATAAAAATCAGCCAACCTGAGAAAGGAGGAATGGATATGATGGAAAAGAGACAGCATCAGGAAAAGTCCCACCATTTTGAATCTGACCCTTTTCTAAGATTTGAACTTTCCCGAAGGGGAGGGATGCCTCCTCTCCCAAGGACACCAATCCAGTGGTGTCCCCACTGTCACAAAATCCTGGATACAGCACTTCATGGTATATCCAGGTTTTGATTAAAATGATTTATGTCGTGGAAAAACAATGTCATGTGCAGTACTTGACTCAATGCAACCTTAAGTGATTGTTGATGGACTTTATCAAAAGCTTTCTTGCACTTTTGTATTGGTGTTGTTTAACATACTTTCTTAATTGATACTGTGTTGCCTTGTGGGTTGTCTCTGATGAAAAAGTCTTGTGAGTTGACCGACTTCATTGTCAGTAATCCCTCAGGGAAGTAGCAGTTTTTTCTGCTCTTCACACTCGGCCGCTTCTTTTCCTTTTCTTCTTCAGGAGATGGTATCGATCCCTCCAAGCCCCTTTGCAAGAAAGCAAAGCAACTGAGAAAGGAAAGAAAACTGGCAAAACTTGCCGCCCGGCAGAAGGCATCCAGTGATGTGGAAATGAAAGAAACGGAGACTGAAATTCAGGACAAATCCGAGGGCACCTCTGTGGATCCTCCGCCATCCACTTCTTCTTCTTCTTCCTCTCCTGCTCCCACTTCTTCATCTAAGCCTAAGAATTCTAACTCAAGAAAAACTTTACAAGATTACCTTGATGAGCACAATGCTCTTGGTGATAAGGGAAAGCACAAGCTAGAGGTAAGTCAGTTATCAGCAGAATATTTGCCTGGCCTGGGTCCTTTTTTTGTTGACTAGAAGTGACTTCGGTGGCTCCTTTTCTTTTTCCATCGGCCCTGTTCATGTCTTTGAATGGAATCCGTGTGTTTGTGCTTTTTGTCGGCTCTCTGAGAGTTTTGTGGTGTGTGTTCCTTTCCCAAACGGTCATATAACGAATATGGTACACAGTATGCAGTAGTGTGACATGGAGCTCTATACTCTTTTCTTTTGGTATCTCTAGAAGTCGGGATACTTTTCTCAACCCCTAAACTGCACTGAATAATACTGTTTCTTTGTTTGCCTTCATTCAATGCAAAGTGTTGAATCATTGACATGGAGCATATGCACATTGAAAGCAATATCATACAAAAAAAGGTGCACCAAACCAGACATAAAGATCTGAAATCCATTGTGAAGAAGGCCATTAATCTGTATTCTTTGCTTACTGTGTGGTTTAAAGTAATTTCCTTCCACTGCTCAAACAGTTTGAATCTTTTTCACATCATTTCATATGGTGATCCTTTCCCCCAGGGAGATGCATCAGACTTTATCCTGATTAGCAGCATCATTATACTGTCTGCCCTTCTGCATCCTTTTCAAGTGACTTCTTATATTTTGGTCGGTTTTAGGTGACTCTCGTACGTTCCCAGCCGAAGCGCTTTGAGTTTAATAGCACCTTTGATGAAAGTTATGCACTCTATAAGAAGTACCAGATGGCCATACACAAAGACAAGCCTCATCAGTGCTCTGTGGCTCAGGTAAGTTGCACTCACCCAAACCCCTCAATTAAATGAAAACCCTTCAAAAATAGTTTTCAGATTAAAAAAAAAAATATCACTATAAGACATTGTGCCATGACTGTAGGCATCCATCATCACTGTAGCATTGGTATTGCAGGGCATACTTTTTTCTATGTAATGGTGTACTGCATCTGTTGAAAGAATACTCAACTGGAAAAATTAATTCATCATACAAACAACTAGTGATATCAATTTAGCAACTTGGAAGGAATGAATAATAATGTTTTCAAGATATTGACAAGAGTGCAAACTGTCACCCCATCAGATTTTGTGTATGAATATTCAGTGGTGCTGAATCAACAGTGTTGGTTAGGAGGGTGGTTGCATACCCAGAGATTTAGACATGTTGCAGATTCCATGGATACACTGTCATCCGTCTTTCAGGTGGGTAGTTGGTGGGGGGGGAGAGGAAGAGGAATGGTTGAAGGTGCATGGGCCAGTTGTGACTTAACTGTCTTTTTCTCCCCCTTCTGTGGTAGTATACAAGATTTCTGGTGGAGTCCCCTATACAAGAAGAGTACAAATCTGGATATCCAAAGCACGGATTTGGATCTTTCCATCAACACTACCGCATCGACGGTAAACTTGTAGCCGTGGGGGTGCTGGACCTCCTCCCCCACTCTGTCTCTTCGGTGTACTTTTACTACGACCCCGACTACGAGTTTCTTTCTCTAGGAAACTACTCTGCATTAAGGTAAGATAATGTAAACTGCTGTCTGTGTTAAAGCATTTATGTGCACAAAATGTTAGGACTCCACATGGTTCATATCACGCCAAGGCCACCTGGCTGATCAAGGGATTCGTAACTTTAGAAATGACGAACTGCGGAAGAGATGTGAAACTGTGCTATGAGATGGACTTGTCACCTCTTAAAATGAGTTATGAAAAGCCGTGGTAGTTGATTTATGTTGTTTAATAGCATGACTTCACTTGGTATCTTGGTGTCTGCGTAATGTAATATGAGATAGGTCACTAACAGTTTAATTCTTTATGTATATGAAAACTTTCACATGTAGGCCTAAAATTTTAGAAAACGGTCTCACTCTTTGGGATTCCATAAACCAGGATTTCACATTCTTACCTTACATGTTTTCAACATTGTCATTAGTGTAGCTATAGGGCGATTTGATACTGCAAGACAAGATCAAACTAGCTTTGTGATCACACAAATGGCAGGTAGTGTTAAACAACCTCTTCCAGTGAAAATCTGATAAATGATCATATTTGTTGTAGTTCAACAAAGTTAGCAGATGGAAAAGTCCCTCAAATGCGTTACGGTTTCAGTGATGGAAGACCAGGTCACTTCCACTCTTCAAGGACCTGTCTCTGCACAGTAGCATTCTGATGTAAAGTGGATAGAGTGTTTGTAATTTTCTTTACCAAATCTCTGCCCCATCAGCTTAGACATGCTTTTACATTGAGTGGTAGGAATGTGTGGTAGTCAACTGGATAGGACTATAGGTTTGTAGTCTGAAGGTTTTAGGTTCCAAAGATGTGATGTCACCATAGTTGCAGTCGTGTCTTTGAAGAAGACTCATTTTGTCATTTTTTTCGTTCCCCTTGCTAGTTGGGTTTTGTGAGTGGGTGTCTGTGAAGAGACAAATTCCTCCAATAGTTCTGTTGTGGCTTATGGTACCAAATGTGTATAGTCCCTGAAGAAGGCACAGTGAGGGTGTATTGCACATACTGATTTGATTCTCTCTTGTGTTTAGGAAGTGACCCATTGGAGGTGTACTTGTTTGTGAAGGTTTGGCAACCTACTATTGCCAGTGGTAAAAATAATTCTCGCAAAGCATAGTGTGGACAGTTCATTATTGTTACAACTGTACATAGTTCCTCTCATGGTATACACTTCCATATTCTGAGCTGGTTGCCAGCAGCTGTACTGACATGCTGTGATGGTGCAGTCAAAAGTGAAGCATCTTCCTGCTTTACTTCATGTTGTCTATCTTGGCGGTGAGGAGATTGGGCAGTTGTGGCACGATGTCACATAACGTATGGTAGACATTTTCCTCAAGACTTGAACTTCTTATCTTTGCTGATCTGACTCCAGTATGAACTGCCCCAAGTTGTCAGAGGTGAATGATTTTCTTCACATTTCCTTAAACCAAGGGATGCCGAGTCAGCCTTTCTTGCAGGGCTCTCTTCCGTACAAAGTGGGGCCTTGTATGGTAGAAATGCCTTGCTGACTGGTCACCATACTAGAAAATACCCTCATGAATGATTTCATGCACCATCAGATTTAAAATGGACGTAGGGAATGATTACATTTAAAATGGAGTGACCCACTTATTAGTACTTAAGTTGTCAGAGTCACTGATATCATTAGATCTTAGTGTATCTGCTTATAGAGGAAGTTGTCTCCCTTGCCAACATGAAATGACAGGAGGGATTATGCCACTGCTCCCTCCGTCAACCCTTCCCTCATGATCGTAGTGTGGCAATTCACTTTCTAGGTTTAGATATTAATACAAGGTCTCTGCATCTCTAAAATAAGAATAAATCAACTCAGGTCACGATGAGGGGTACCGAAACGAGAACTAGTCTTCACTGAAAATTTGCACGAATCTTGCAATCAAGGGTGATGTGGGCTCAAAATCACTGGAAACGGTACTCTATGAAGAGTGTTATTTATTACACTTAGCCATGGACATGCAAAATACCTGCAGTCATAATATGGACACCCCCGCTTGCGTTTTGTTTCCAGCTTGTTGTAGCAGAAACCCTCTTTTGAGAGATCAAATCATCTTTTTAACAGTCATTCAAACTGTCAGGTAGACCTCTTCTGTTTGTACAGGTTTAGCATTTTATACATTTCTTCTTCACATGCTATTCATTTATGCTAAGCTGTTTTTGTTTTTCTGCATTATTCGCAACACCACAGTGGCTTCGGGTGTATCCCACCCTCTGTAGAATCCGCCTTCCCTTTATGAAAAATTAGAAGTCTGCAGCGTATGATAGAGGCAATCACCAATTTGTGGTACAGATCGGTTGTAGGCGTATTATCAACCCACATATGTCATTATTTCTTTTTTCCTGGTCGGAAATGATTCACAATGTTACACTTCATGTTGCAGTTGGCTCGGCAAGCAACATGCAAACATAACTTGTCATTCAAGTTTGTCATTGTAGTAGTGTCTAGTGATTCATTCCATATATGGAGACGGATATAACTGTGAGAATCCACCCTGGGAGTCCTTCATTTGCTTGGTCTGAAGTTGCCATGAAATGTTCAAAAAGTCCCTTCAAGATTTGCCTCTTGATGTTGAGGGATTCTCTTGCAGTCTACTTTATGTGAGCAGTCTGTACGTCTAAACTATGTTCTAAGTGGGCTAAGAATCAGTAAGGCTATTCAGCAGATTTTAAATTTCTGCTTTTTCTCATAGTCCAGTTTGGAAGTTGATCTTGTGTCATGAAATCTGAATTATGGCCATTTCTTTATAATGATGCTGTTTTGTCAATTTGTTGACAATTTTTTTAGCCATCGTTACTGTCATTACTGCACTGTATTAACATGAAAAAAGGTGTTGTGTTTCATGTACAGTAACTTCCTTTGACAGCACCATGGGCTCTTGGTGAAGTTCCCTCATCCTCAGGCAATTTGTTCCCTCCACTTTGTTCCTAGGACTGGTTTGCCAAATGTTGGCTAGAACCCTGAGTGGGTAGATCCCTTGAAACTATGCCTTTTCCAGGTACACTGAAACTTACTTTGGACAACGTAACATTAACGTTGCCACAGAAACAAGTAGAAGCAAGGAGTGTTTGAATTGTCCAAGAAATTTTGCAGTACAACTCACCGATTCACTTGGTGTTAGTTTAGGATGGTTGTGGTTTCTAAATCTTGTATGTGTTTTTCTATCCTCTATACCACTATGTTGTCTGGTTTAATTGTTCCTATTATATTTATAGAGTCTTCAGTCAGTTCTTGCTTTTTCCTGTTCCATTTTATAATCACTAAAATATGACTGAAAGTTTACTTTGTCTTTCCTCACCTTTGATCACAATATTACTGTTTTCAAGAACCCCTCATGACATATGATCTTTATCTCCTCATTCCATCATATCGTCGTATTTTGTGTACAAATCTACAGGAAGTAATTTTGGATGTAACTGCATGGAGATAGTGAAAGAGATGCAACATTTGGCATACAGACAAACTATCCCAAAGATTTCAATGAGGCCTAGTAATTTTTGTGGTCATTTACAATTTTGCGACCTATCCTTCAACGTTTCTCATGCAGAACATCTGCAAGACTTTTCACTAAGGCCGCTGACACTCTGAACATCCAATGAAGGCCAGAAGTACAAACATTATTACAGTAACTGTCTGAATCATTATCTCTACCATATGCCATTAGTGGTAGCACCACAATTTCCTCAGTGGGTCGGAGGGAGGGGGGGTTGGACTTGTGACAACGTCGTGCTAGAAGTGTTGCAATATCGAGTCTGCCCTTATCCCCATTCACCCACCATCATAAAAATTGATCCAGAAGCTGTTAGCATTCTGAAGCAGCAAGAAGTTTTAACTGAAAATGCTTTTCCCAATTTTGAAGTTCTCTTTAATGCAAGCTTCTATTCAAATTGCAGAGGATCACGTACCATTGGCATATGCTTCACGACAGTTTGCAAGTGAAAGAGCAGTGAAAGAGGTATCTAAAAAAAAAAAAAGCCTTGGCATCGGGTGAGAGTAGTTAAAATTTCAGCAAATTTAGCAGAGGAATTCGACCTTGCAGTGATCCAGGAGATGATTTTGGTGTAGCTATTACTTACGTCTCTGTTCTAACTTCACATGGAAATGTTTCTTTTTTCCGCACAGTGTCTGTAGAAACATTAATGTCTTGTAAATCCTTTGTAATTTTCTCTTCTCTTTCAGGGAGATTGCCTATACTCAAGAACTGCACAAAAAATGGAAAGATATAGAACACTATTTCATGGGCTATTACATTCATGACTGTGTCAAAATGAGATACAAGGTAAGTAAGGAAGTACTCTGGGGTGGCGGCAAATGACTGCGTCATCAGTTGCACCACAATCCTTCTCCTCTGGGGGGAAAAAATCCAAAATAGATGGTGCTTTATATAATATCCCACACAATAGATGCTGTGTTCTGACGCAAACGAAAGGGATTTTAAAGACCTTATGATTGTGATAGTCGTGACATTAGACTGTAACTCATAAAAAAAGGTCCTGACATACTATTACAGTGATGTGATACCACTCTAGGCCTATGCAGTCAGCAGGCCCATGGCCAGGGCACCAAAATAGAAATCCCAGAAAAATGGAAATAGTGAGGTGGGACACCCACTGGCACATGTGATGTAATGTTGATCGTTTTTTTTCACGCCAAGAAGTTCTAAGGGACAAAGTAATTTTAGGGGTCTTTACCTCCATCCCGCCTTCACTATGAGCGTGGCAGTCAGTACACACAGAACCATATGTCAGTATTGGTTATGTTTGAAAGAATTAAAAAGATTTAAAAAAAAAAATTCAATCTTGCAATCAATTCAAAAGGGCACAAGCACCAACTCTAGTATCTTTACTACTTTAAGGAGCAGTTGGACAATTTATATGCGGCACCTCTTTGCATCTCTGCAGAATTAAATCTTTGCTTGGATGTGATAAACATCTCATTGTCTTGTTATTTTCTTTCCAATGAATATTGTGCATCATATTGTTGAATTTTGATGCCTTCGGCAATGGTCCAAAAATAGAGAAAGAGATAAAGAACATTGCCCACGAAATCAGGATGTCTCCTGTTTATCGAGGGTAGTCGCCATTGAAAGGACATATTCGTACATAACGTCCACTCATATGGCTGGCCAGCTTCCTGGTTTGACTTCTTCAGAATTGCCCGTTCTAGGCGTTTGTATCCAACAATTTATGTGAAAATATGTGAAGTACATCCATCATGATGCTTTGTTGGATGTTAAGACATTGATACTGATCACAAGCCAATCAGAAAGCGTGCATATAAGCCAGATTGCTGTTTGGCCTCAGATCTTTAGTGCTTCTTGAATGAAAATTACCTTGCCAGCAGAATTGCTTGTTTTCTGTTTTTTGGTCAGCATGATTTACTCCACAAGGAGCTTGAAAATTCATTGAAGAAAACAGGACTAGGTCAAACATGATGAATGCATATCAGTTTGTCTGTGACAAATATCCCCAAATCCGTCTATTTTGTCGCTGGAGAGCGATCACTTGATCGCAACTAGATTTGTTTGACATAGCCGACAGGATTTATTCCAAACTTGGTTAAAAGTTGCTGTCTCTTTTCTTCAGGATTCCAAAGAATAATGGTAATCTGGTAAACCTTGACAGATGATTCACATAACACTTGGGTGCGCACTAGGGAAGTGGCATAATACTAACCTTACTGTCAAAATAAGCGGCACTTAAAATGAGAGATGACTGCTGTTTCAAATTGTTGGGTGATAGAAGATGAAATTTTCTGTGACATTGTTCCATTTAGATCTGTGGTTTGCCATCAGGAACCAGACTGAACTTGAATGAAATTGTTTGGTTTACAGGCATGTGCTGATGCACTCTTTTCTTATTATACATGTACTTAAAAGTGAAAATGAATTGATAATGGTCATTTATTTTCTCATCTTTTATCTTCATACTTCATTGGCTTGATGTTGTTTTGCAATACTCTGTATGTTTGTAAGTTTCTGTTTAGTAACTTAAGGTGTCAAGTGGTGGTCTTGTTCCCTTCGTCTGTGTGGCAACTCACCCATAGTAGCACACCTACACCACTGGCAACATCTGACCCAGTGCGCGTATTTAAGTTCATGGTCTTTTCCCGTATGCTCTTTCAACAGGGTCGCTTTCACCCATCCTACGTTCTATGCCCCATTGCGTATAACTGGGTGCCGGTTGAGATAGCATTTCCGAAACTAGACAAAGAACCTTACTGTCGGTTAGATGAAACAGACAAAGGTAAGCGTTAGTCCTTGCTATCATTGACCGTTTGATTGAATGTTGTGAATGTGCCAATTTCTCTCCGAGGAAGATAAGTTTACTCTCGGGAAAGCATGCCGGATCATGAACTAGACATGAATCATCTGTCTAATCAAGATATCAGTGCATGGTCAGCAGGGGTAACAAACAAAGTACACCGCCTTTGATATTAAGGGCTGACTGAAGATTTCCTTGTTTAACAGCTTGTGTGCATAAGGATGAACCATACATGAGGAAAGTTTTGAGAAAATACCTCAAAGTTTTTCTCTCTGCTTACCCGTGCAGATTTTGTGCCTCTTAGATTGTGATCATTTCCGTGATCGAAACAGGAACTGACGTAAATATCTCAAGATGATAGTATCCACACCAAAATCGCAAGTCCTCAGTTGGCATGAAGTGATTTTTCAGGCAAATGCATGTGACATTTATATATATTTTTACAGTGAGGGTCTAGATGTCTTTTACAACAGAAAGCTTGAATAAAAGTTGATTCCATATTGTCAAAGTCACTTATAGTGCATATCTCTGTATTATTCCACATGAAAGAACTCATTCGTATGCTTGGGGATTGTATATTTGTGCTTTTATGCCATGATTAGAATTGATTGAAACTACCCAAAAGTAAAATCATGTATCTAAAAACATCAGTGTATGTCTTGTCAGCTCCGCTACTTTCCTGAGGTACAGGTTAGACAAATGCACGATTTTGCAGACCGAGCAATGCACTACACTTTTGAAAAAAATACAAAATAATGTGATGTTAATTTAAAAAATTGCAGTCAGGTAATATGGATGCTGAACCCATCACTTTGCTGTAATAGCAGTACTATTCCTGCTCAGTTTCAGTGTTGGGAATAAAACACCATCCAAATGTATTTCTCAAATGTTTTAACAGGCTGAGGCAACTACGTAATTTTCTTACCCACAGCTCAACAGGCTAGCCATACACATTGCATGTTGGCATTGATTTTACTGCGCATGTGTACAGTGGTGACATCAAGTTACCCCCAGGCGGCTGGGGGTTGGACAGACATGGGGGGCATTTTCCCACCAGTCAGAACCTCCCCCCTCCACTCAGCTGTAGTGACCTAACAAATACATACATGTGTATGTCTTTTCCCTTTTTATATTCATAATTTTGCATTTACCTTTCTGTTCAAGGAAGTCCATGAGACTTACAGAGAAATAAGGCATTTGTTTTTCAGAAAACAACCATAGATTTGAAACCAGTGTTTGTAAAGGTTGAATGATAGATTATTCAAAGTAAGGAAGGACCGTAGTCTTCTTTTGAAGAAATAAGTTTCTCATAGATAGAAATTCAGTTATTTGTTGCTTAGCAATAATTTATTCACCCACTTTTCAAAAATTCAAATGCTGTATCTTCCATTACTCACCTTATGCATAATGTTTT
>VJOZ01052549.1:0-26532 GCA_009801055.1 Stichopus horrens | reverse complement strand
ATATGATACAAAGTAAGAGTGTCTGTGTGACTTAATGCTATGTCATCAGTAAGGATGTGTTTGAATTTGACTTGATGCTATATGACACAAAGTAAGAGTGTGCTTAATGCTATATGGTATCTGTTTGAAAAACATTTCAAGCTTGTGGTAATACATACATGACTTCTTTGTTCTAGCAAAGATTGTATATGTGACCTCAAGGTTGTACAATCAATGTTTCAAACAATTTAAAGGAATACTACTTCTAGAGTGAGTGTGCCTTGATGCTTTTCACAAGTTTTCTTTTTACATATTGTTTCAAACATGAATGCATAATCGAGTATGCGTTTGATTTTATTCTATGATGTTTTCTTGCTATAAAATGTTTTGAATGTTGGGAATGCTATCTTTTAATTCAGAGAGACACTATAAATTTGGTCGAGTGCTATAATGCTTCCCTGTACAATTAATGTTTCAAACATGATTGCCTGTGTCAATAAGTACCAGTGAGCGAGTGAGTAATTGACCCAATTATCATGTTTGTTCCTTGTTTCATGTATGCTATTTCATAAAATGTTACAAGCACTTCTTGCTCTACATGGATACTTAATAACTCCTTTGATTTTGTATCATTTTTCCTCACAAGTTTGCAAGATGTGTTTCCTGATTAGAAAATTTTGGTAATGAATCAACTCTGTGGCAGAAGGGAAGTCCAATATTTGTAGACATGCTATTTTAGAGGAACTGCGCAAACATTAACCTTTTGATATAAATGTATTCCATATGCTTGAGAGAAACTTAATACTTTGTCAGCTTGCCAGACAGTTTAACAGCAATACCTTGTCCCTTCAGCTGGTCATCAACCAGATCAGCTGGCCTTGAACTAAATACAACTTGCAGATTTACCAATAAACACCACATTTCTTTGCTTCTTTTTTTTTATTTGACAATGTGGTTCTTTATTTTTAGTGGGACTTGAAGTAATCAGCTTGCTTCAAGTTTATACCAATTACCTGTAGTCTAAAGCAACTCTGAAGGCGAAGATAGTGTTTCTATTATTCACAGCTTTGTATAGCACGAACCATATATCTCTTTGGTATTCCCAAGGCGTGCAAGAGATCGCTTAAAATAATATTAAGGAAACTTCTCGAGTGTCATTACATATGCAAAAGGAGGCCACTTGAAAGAAATTAGAAGATTATATGCTTCTGTGTGCCCACAGACATTCACAGGCCATTAAAATTCAGCCAAGTAATATTTGTAACTGACAACTTGAGGCTAGGGAGGGAAAGTCAGATGATTGTGAAAAGGATTGTTTACCATTTGGGAGTAATGAGTTCATTGAATTTCAATTTTGTCTTGTTTCCCCCCTTTCCGTCTCCTGCAGAACTTCGTCGCATACCTCGGGGACACCGAAAACGTTTGAAGAATAAACAGAGTGCGAAATTCCCGGCATGAAAGAAAAAAGAAAAAAGAAGAAAAAATAATTCATACAGTACTTTCATTANNAAAAAGAAGAAAAAATAAAGAAAAAGGCTGGAAGGGTCATTACGGAAAACGTCACTCGGATAAGAAGAATTTTGTGAAAGGGGAAGCAAAGAGGCTTTCAAAAACATCTTGAGTAGGAGGAGACAAACATCTTGATAATACTGTTCAAACTCAGTATATTTAACTCTTCTACGGAAACTGTACATCGATGTCGGACTTTTGGAAGAGAATGTTTTTTAACCCTCACTCTTAAAGCCCCGAGGAATATTCATACAAACATAGAGCAGAAAAAAAAAACAAAAAGAGTAGAAAACATTATACGTTTGGTGTTGCCATGTCCCAAAACTGTGAAAGTTGATCTAGACTCTTCTTTTTTTTTTTGCATGCAATGCTTTTAACTCAAAGGCTTCTCCACGAAGATCAACCAGAAGCCAATAATTTACTAAGAACCAGAGCATGTTCCATCCATTTCTCAAGGGTCTTTCAAAATTTGGGACTTGAACACAAGTAAAAAAAAAAAACCAATGAGGAAATATCGGATATGGAGTGAATGAAACTCACGTTTCAATGCCAAAAGAATAAAAATTAGCACAAAAATTATTTCCAAGGTCTCAGAAAGCAAAGTTTCAGAAGAAAAGATTCAAGAGCAATGTTAGGGTTTCATTGATTTATAGCAACAATTCTCAGCCAACTTTTCATTTGTTTGTGGTGACATCTCAGGGTTTCTGTTACAACTGCCTCAAAGGTAAGATCAAATGTTTCCATTGAAATTGTTTTGCTATACTTGTCAAATTCTTGCTTTCCATCTTTTTTTTTTTTNNCTCCTGAACCTGTTTCAACCTTGAAGATCAAATACGATGAATCAATATGACTGTTTGCTACTCTAATTTGTATCTTTCTGACTAAGGCTGACCCATATTGCGCTACAAAGAGATGGATGAAAGATTTAGGCCAAGGAAGTGAAGCCCCTCACCACATCCCCCTCCCCTCACTTCCAACGAGGTGGATTTCCCCCTACTCATTTGATGGAAGGGGGTGGGTCAACACCCATATGTAATTGGCAGATACTGTTCACTGTGTCCCTCCCCCCCGATGGCTGAATTTCAAATCCTCAGAAAGTGCAAAGTTGTGGCTAATAAATACAGCAGCTTGTGACAGTAGCAAAATTTTTTTAGAATTCTCATATTAATAATTCTTCATCTTGAGATCCAGGGCTGTCTGCAATGATTCCTTTTGAAAGATATTTGAGCAGTTTGCTCCTCAATACACACTTCGGTTTTCTGAGAAAGTCATTAAGAAATTGTTTTCATTGATCCCTCAGTAACATAATGGCAGGCCAGTAATTAATTTCAGAAATTCCATCCACACCATAACCTTGGAAAGTATACCTCATGTAAACAGAACCTTACACTAACCGACATTTCTTTAGAAATACCAAGAAATAAATTGTGAATCTCAGTCAGGGGTACTTATAGATCGAAGACAATTTTTCAGATCGCATTTCACAACCGTAGAAAATTATACGACTGAGGGTCTCATTTTGGGTATTTATTCCAGTTATTTCTTCAGAGTTCTGTATTTTATTTGAATTGTGAAATAATACAGATAAACAGTTTAATGTTCATTTTTACAGTGTCCAATTATCTTTCAATAAATCTGTGTGGTTTTTCTTCATTTTGTCGGCCTCATCAATTGCCGCCGGCGAGGACGGCCTGCAGGAGCGCAGTGTAGTTCACAGACGTCACGTTGGCGGCGTCTTGTCTGTTCGTCCAGTCTTTGTCAAACTTCACTGGCACCTGGATGGACTGGTTCGTGGCATGGTCTCTCCAGTTTAGGAAGGCCACAAACTGATTGTAATTCACGCATCCCTCCTCGTTCTTTTCCATCCTACGAGTCAGGGGAAGAACAAAATGAAACAGCGGGATAAAGGACGGTTCGAATGGAGTTACGAGTCACAATTTAAGACGCAAATGACAAACAGCTGTATTAAATTTGGAAACATGTCCAGATGGAAAGCAGGAAAGCACAAAACTAAATTTAAAAAAGAAAATAATACATTGAAAAAAAAAAAAATGAAAAAGGAAAATTCTGTGATCTCATTTTTCCAATGCCAGGAACAACATGTACATAATACACTGCCAAGGAAAGTGTTCACGTTGAGAAATGAGGTGTTTGAAAACTACCTAAACAGGTCATTTCCCAGACTTTGTTTTTGACAGGGTGCAAAAAAAAAGAAGAGTAACCTCAGTCACAGGGCTTAGGGTTTCAAGGGGTTGACAACTGAAGAACATTGATACTTCATTAATATTGGGAATATTTTCTTGTCTTCATTGGTGAAAATCAGATCTCTGTAGTAAATTGAGTTTGTGACTTCTTCAAGGAACATCTGTTTAAATGGTACATTGCTTTACAACTGTTTGAATATCCTTAAGGTATTTCTGATCTGGACTGTTTAAAAGGGAAACATTGTGATAGTGCAACAGATGTGACCTTAACTCCCACAATATTTTAAGGTAAATCTGTACAATATACCCAATCCTTATTTCCACTGACCGGTGTCAACTTTCACAGTTTAAGTGCTCTGACTTCAAAGAACAGCAAAGACTTCTTTGCAACTGTTACTTGGCACTTTTGTAACCTTTGAGGGAACTAGAAATCTGTCTTGACCGGTGAGGTCTTTCTTCAAATGGTACTACCTTGAATTAGGAACAAAATACTGGCATGGGGTTTGAAATGCCTGCAGTGAAAAATTATGCTCTCAAGTAAGAACTCCTTTTCCTAGTAGAATGTTTCTTCACATGACTAAAAATAGGGTGTGGTGTAAAAACAGGTAGAGACCAACTTCTATGAACCATTTAAATCCACTTTGCTTCATAGCCAAGAGTGATTAACTTGCTTCATGGTCCAAGATTCAGACTGGGGGTACAGATGGTCCACGTTCGCTCAGGTACGTGGGGACCTAAAACTATACTTTCTGAAGGGCTATCATTTCGTTGTGAAGTCATAATGTGACTTTTGCTTTTCCGTTTTAATTCAACACCACGTTCTTTTAAAGGCATACGTGTTGAATACTGGGTCCTGACCACGTCAATTGCGTGTTCCTGTGTTCTTAGTGCACACACTAGTAATTAATATATATATTGCTTTAAAATAAGGATGAATTCATTTGCCCAGCTGCCATCTCTCAATCTGGCACAAAGGCCAAGAAGAAGATTCAAGTAGTTATTCTCAGTATGTTTGCCATTGAAGTCAAGTGTGCGGAGTATCTATATTTAAAAGGAAATAAGGCATTTTAAATGCACCCACACAGATAAAAAAAAAAAACCCTTTTAATCATTGTCAAAAAAATGAGGACCTCTACATTAACATTTCCAAAAGCTCCATCTCTGCAAAACGAAATGCATAAGGTGAGTTACAGGAGATGCATCATCTGAAGTTTGGAAAGTTTGAGTAAACAAATTATTTCTGGGCAACAAAAAACTGAGTTTCTATCTGTGAATAACTTATTTTTGGAGAGATGGCCACTGTCCTACCTTATTACAAATGACCCGTCATTCAGTGTTCACAAATATCAGTTTTACGAAAATAGTATTTCCTGTGAGACAAACATCTTACTTCCCTTAAGTGGTATGCCACAGCTTATCAATAAAAATTATTTTCCATTTAATGTACAAAATGCATAACTTGCAGTCAGTATGTGTCAAAAAACCAAAGGCTTGGTGAGAGAGGCGATATGACTTTACTTTTTGTGGGGGGAAGACAAAGTTTATTGTTACTCATTTTAATCACTCCAGGCTAACATACACACACATGAAAACACAAAGAGCCATTAATGTATTTCCATATATATATATGCAAGTGGGTGATCATATCTTCCCTTCCCAGAAACTACATCCTACCCACTAAAAGGTATGGTGATGATAAAATCACATACTTGTCTAATAAAGCTCTCAGCAAGTCCGAAGGGAGAGGTACCCTGAAAGCATTCGAGGTGCTGCGGACGTGTTCGACATTTAAGAAGCCGGAATTATCTGTATCTCTGTGGGCAAAGCTGTCAGCCAAATTGGTGAAATTTTCAAAGTTTGCTTTCTTCAGGTGGTCTTGAACGATGGTTACTAACGTCTGCAAGTCCAGTTTGTTGTCCTGCGTGTTGCTGTAGTACCTGGCCAGTGTCATGATCTCGTGTTCCGAAAGGCCGCTGCCTCCCAGTTGGACCAGGAGGTTCCTGAGGGGGAAACAAAAACATAATGGAAGGGGGAGGGTGAATTATCTTGCATATTATCTAAAACATTGAATCACAAATGGCAAAGATTGAGCAACTTACAACAGAGATCAAGAGTCTGACAACATGTTACCTAAACAGTTCAGTATATTTTAGAGCTTCCTGGGGAGGTTGTCTGCATCAATGGCTGCAGTGTGGGCGCATATTTCCTGGGGATGGGGAGAGGCTCACATGGTGTCCACTATCGCTTCCATGCTAGCTAGAATTGCAGGAAGACTATCTGCAGCTGTTGCTAGTTTGATGAGGGTAAGGGGGAGGGGGCTTTTACAGATCCCACTGCCATGTCACCTCAGTCGTGTCGTTCGATGGTACTTGCAATTGCACATCCGAGTTGCAAAGAATAGTCTGGCATTTTAATAATCTTCACCCCCCTGCCTCTAGATCTAGAAAAACTAAACTATACAAATGACATTCCAACTTACTCATGCACTCCCAACCTTCAAATGATTTTATCTGGGATGATTATCCTTGTTTAATATCATCTGGCTAAGTTCTACATCAATATTTTAACTACCTTACACTACATTCATAGGACGCTGAACTCTAAATCAACTACGAGTTGTCGAGGTGAGCTGAAATCTGATGTCAGACCAGCTATCAAGACCAAGAGTACAGATGGCGGTTTTTGTTTGGCAATTTTTCTCTGAAAATTGTAACAACACTGGTGACTAAACCAACAAACTGAGAAACGGCTGAAGGCCGGAAGTCACAGCAGGTCATCCTCATCCTCTATATAATGACAACACCGTGACAAGTCTCTTGTCTAGGCCACCTCAGAATGCGTTTTGACTTTGAATCTTTGTTTTGTGTTTGTTTTAGAGCTACTGTGTCAACTATTATTAAATTTCTATAATACAACAGACATCTGAAATGCAAGCACAGAAAATTCCATGACTCCATAAAGTATTGGGTACACATATAAACTACTAGATATGAGGTCCAATTTATGAACATCAATTCCAGACAAATGGAAAAGATAAAGAGACAAGGTACCTTGACAGAAATGAAATCAAAGTAATGTCTGGGCCAGACAAGTTTCTACATAACACAAAGTCTCTGAGGTCCCAGTATGCATATATGTGCTCAGTGTGTATGTTGATGGCCCGGTAGGTATATTGAGCATACAGTATAATGCAAAAGTAGTCATACCAAACAAAGACTGTATAGTAGGCACCTTGCTCTTAATTACCTGAACTGGTCATACTCTATCAGACCAGTGGACTGGGGATCATTCCTCTTGAAGAACTCTTTAATTACATCTTTCTGCTGAACGGCTATCTGTGCAAGTTTTGCCGTGATGGTGTTGATGTTTGCCATTGGAAACTGTCAAAGAAAAAAAAAACGTAGAATGATAGCGATTGTTATCATGGGATTGTAAAGAATGAGGAAAAGTTTTAGTAGACCCTTCCATCAGTTGCATCTCACTGCAGGTGTTAGCAGGGAAATTGTGTCTTAAAGCAGCCTTTGTATCTGTCACCATGGGAACTGTAAAAAGCCATCTATAGAGGTTATGAGATTATCTAGCCAATTCCAACTTGAATTTTCTGTTTTGCATTCTTGGTCTCAGGGTTGCGACAAAACTAGCTCCACCAATGTTACTAATATTTACATATAATTCAAGTGTTGAAACTTTGTTGAAAATTCTAGTTCAGGTTCTAACCTACTACTGTTTGTTCCCCTGTTTCACTTGTATACAAACAAGTGCATTGAACACATGTGTGCGATACTGACTTGACACGGCACATGGGAGAATTTTCCTGTTTAATGGAATCTGACTTTAGCATTGCTAGTAAAGCTTGCATAGCGTGAAAATGATGGTGCGACCCCCAGTTCTTGTCTCATGTCCATTCTTTTTGCAACTGACTGAGACAGAGCCAAGGGAACGACAGAGGCGGGTCACAGGATATTGCTTTTCATTCAAGATTTTTATTTTGTGTCATGATGTTCCAGAAAATGTTTTCAACGTGCAGAAAATTGACTAGGCCACATGTGAAATACCACTGAAATAAAACACTGACTGATAACACTTAATAATCATATCATCAGGAACAACTCCCACATGAGACATACTTATCAAGTTTCCTCATCACTAAATCCAAGAATACTTTTATTAATAATGTTTTTTAAAGTTCAATAGAAAGTTGACAAAATTGTTTGTGAAACGTCCCAAATAGTATGCATCTAGTCTAACTTCAAAACTGTCACTAAGTTGCTTTGGAAGAATTTATGCCTAAAGCAACTCAATTCTGAACACAAATATTTTTAGTCTAATCACAGTGTGATGGGGAAATCCACTTCATTTTCAGCGTTTCTCCAGTTTTGAATTGTCAGTGCGGCAGTTTGGATTTAAAAAGGATCCATGTAGTTATTTACAATTGCTTACTTTCTTACATTATTCTGCAACAAAAACAACAAAAAAAAAGAAGAAAAAAATTGCACCTGATGCATTAGCTTACACCTTGCTGCCAAATAGAGTGGACTTACTTCATGAGCATGTTTCTCCATGTAGAGGAAGGCATACTCATCAGCATCAATGAGAATAAAGTAATGACCGTGGAAGTCCAATCTGCTACCAACATACAGATCTTTGGCGGTGAAGTACTCGGAGAGTTCAGTACCAAATCGCGGTTGGTCTGGTTTCTTGATCCTTTCTCGCTCCAGGAACTTGCCGCTTACGATCCCTGGGTGGGGGTAAAAGAAGTTGCTGTCAGTCAGTCGACACTTTACATTTTCAAACGAAACTTTGAGGTGCATGGTGAAAATGTTCACCGATGGTTAGGTCCCATCGTCAGGATCATACATTTGTTAAAACTTCATCACACATCTGCATGAGAAATGTTCACGAACAAATATACAGTGATACAGATGGGTTTCTCAACAAAGCTAAACTGCGTCCAACATGTGTGATGGTACTCAAGTTTTCACCTACATGTTTCAGAATGGAGCATATGAAAACTTCTACGTCAATTTGTGTAATATGTTCAGTATGAGCCATCCTGGAATGTGAACATTGGGCATACTAGTACTCGATGCTGCGTGCTCACTGTGGGAAACCGCAGAATAATGTCATGCATTGCCATGACGATATTCATGGACAAGTGTATGATCATGTATATAGACAGGCCTTTAAGGTGACACAGTACTCCCTGCATCTCAACAGTGCAGTGTACATCTACAGTGTCGAACATGCATGTTATTGAGAATAGCTGACTGTTTAAATCACTCTAAATTAGCTTAATATCATCTTAATCATGGACCTTTTTAGCACTCTTCTTGTCTTGAAAGAACATTCAAGAGACAGTTCAAGAAGCTCTTAATGCAGGATGCACTGTTAATCCTGAGTTTTCCAAAGTACACCAAATGTCTGACTATACTTCTAACAGTGGTAAAAACTCCCATACAGTGGTTTGTTTGTCCAAATAGAACCTAATTTTCAAAGGAAATGCATTTGCAAAGGAGTTTTATTTTGGTAGTATTCTCACAAATATAAAGTTAATTCACCACAGGGTTCAGTTCCGCAAACATTTCAGCCAATGAACTGAATCACCCTTCATTCTATTGTACTTAGCGCTCTAATCAATGAAATGTCTGACTTGAAATTTTTGACTCACCAGAGTTACGAACAGGTGGTTCGAATACTGCAATTGTGTCATCAGACAGGAAGTAGGATATGATGAAACGTCTGTCCATGTCGATGGGCTTGGTGGTGTCGAGACGGGCCTTGAACCTGAGAACGTTACTCTCCAAACCATGCCTACATTTAGATGGAAGAAAACCATTGATGGATGAATGAAACATCATTGATGGACTTAAAATTCTTATAAGTCCTTTCATACCTGCCTCCAAAACTCACCTTTCCAAACAATATTTTCCTTTTTTACTTTTTTAACTCNNGTTAAATTGTTTTAAGAGTTAGCTCAAAAGTCACTTTTTTTTCTTTCCATGATATAATTCTGTTCCAAACTTCTTTCTCTGCATCAGTTTGCTTTTAATATTTTACTTTAATTGTAGGAATATTTTGCATTGTATGCAATATGCAATTTGGTTCAACTTTTCCTAATTTTAAATTTTTTAATTTAAGCTAAAAGTTCAATTTTTTTTTTAACCAGCATACAGTATGTTTGTTCTTAGTTTCAATTTCATTGCACTGTATGCAGTTCTGTTCACATCAGTATTTTATCATGTGAGATGCCGGGAGATGCTTGTCATGTAGTGGGTGTTGTAAGAAAATATTTACATTACACGATGGAAATTTCAAAAACTTGAAAATTCTTGTGACTACAATAAATTATTGCTACCAATGAATACTTAGCCTATCATTGATTGTTATTATGGTCTCGCTTAGGGTTAAGGTTAAATTTACATTGCAAACATTGGAAGTTATCTACCCATAATTTGCCCATTGTTTGAATGACGAGCTTCAACCAAATGGAATAGCAGTACTATACTATACTTATCTTTGACTTTTTATCAATGTCTAAATGATGTCAGTTCCCCAACAATCTTCGTATCACCATATGCATCGGATCTACTATTCCGTGTTAAATTATCTAGATTGCAATGTCAACGTGATGTTTTCATGCCTGACTGAAGATCTTGCCAACGGTTGAAAAAAATACAACATGAAGACACCATGGAACTCTAGGATAACTTGACGCCAAACACGAGGATACTACAAAAAGCTGAACAATTTTCCACATTTAAGAAAACTGAAATTGATGAAATAACACCAACCTGTCTTTCTCCATGAATTTGATGAAATCTCTCCTCGGTGGTTTTGGCAGGAGCCCCATGCAAGAGCACAAGGAGTCCTCTTCTGAGCCGAATCCGGTGTACGGTGGCCACTCACGCTTGCCGGCCGATGGTGGAGCTCCTTTGTATGGGACGGCTTTGAAGTCGGCTGAGGGAGAAAACAAACGATACTGTTTGGAAAAAAGTATTGTGCTCACCCAGAATCCCATGACACTCTGAATCCTTGAAAAAAAAACAGCAGACATAACAAAAAATCTGCTCGACTGAGGTCAGAGGGAATAGGAATCACTCTGCTACATTTCGACCGTATCTTTTTCACTCATGAGTCAACATGATGATGAACCAAAAACTGATTTCAGGGGACAGATTGTCAGCTCTTCATGAAGGATCCATGTCCTCCACTGTAACATTTCTGCTGATCTGAAAATTCCTACACTTTGGAACTTGAGGAAATGCAATCCATGCACCCCCACAGTGTATACAGCTTTATATACTGTAAAACTTTGTTCCTGCCCACCAGTTGAACTACCCAGTTTAAGTCCCTGCTTTCTGTTGATGAACACCCAATTAATTATAGTTATGTCATTATGATCAACAGGGCACAAAGTGCAGATATCTGTCAAAACCTTTTAATACCACATGCACGATTAGATCAAATGATGTCCTTTGCTTTCTCTTCAACACTTTACCTGACACAGTCAGTTATTCCTATTGCTCTTCTCATTTGGACACTGACAAAGACAAAGCAAGATCCCAAGAGAAAATCCAGGTAACTTGGAAAAGTGAGTGGTACCATGTCCAAAAGATAAACTAATCAGTTATTGCAGATTAAATAACCTGTTACTACAAATTAACATTATGTAATTACAGATTAATAATCTGTTATTACAAATAAATAATCTGAAATTACAGATTTACATTTTTAAAACTGTTATTGGAGATTAATTATCTGTCATGACCGATTATTAAGTTGCATACAGCCTGAGATTGATAATTTTTTTTCCTTGGCACCATACGACTTTCGTAGTGCAGAGAATGCAAGGTAAAAGTAATGTGCTAAGTTGTGTTGGGTGTACTTACAAACACCGTATTTGGTGCTGTAGTATTTCTTGGTGAAATCATCGCAATCTGCTAAGATGAGCTTTCTACCCCAGACATTGATCGTAACACCGACCATCAGATCTTGATCTGTGTATGACTCCGTCTCAACAGCTCCAGTCTATGACAATGTGAAGAAGAGGAAGCAAAATAAAGTAAGTAATGATAACAGTAATAACAATAGCAATACTATTACTGATAATAACAATAAAATACTACTACTACTATTATTGGTTCACATACTATTAAATACTATTACTAATAACAAAAACACTAGTCCTAATATTATATTGCAAACATACTGCAGCTGCTATTAACAATAATGTAACTACCAGTAATACTAAGAATACTACCATATATTATTACGTTGGATAAAAACAAACTGTTGCAAATTTATCGTGTAACATGCACATCTAATTGTATCACAGAATTGGGTAACTTTGATGTCCAATATAAGCAGTGGTGATTTTCAAACCAACTCAAACATGAAAACTTTGCTCTCAGAACATACCACACAAATATTGCACTACAGTGCCCCTGTTGGAGCTTCTCACACATAATATGAGTGCAAGTCACTCAGCAGGTGCACAGTTGTAAACCTAGAGAGATGGGAGCAATCAAGACAAAGTTTCTCTGTCAAAGACCCAATCGTAATTATGGTGACAGTATACTGTAATTGCCATGGTAAATACCTTCAGGCTATCCAAAATGTATCGTCCGCCGTGACCCATTGGACCGAAGACGTTCAGCACGGTGCGTCCAGTGATTTCGCCTGGTTGCCTAAGAGGCTCTGGGGAGCTCTTGGGCAGTCGGGCCCGCCTCAGGAACATGGGAGCT
The DNA here is from genome assembly GCA_009801055.1 of Stichopus horrens. Lineage (NCBI taxonomy): Eukaryota > Metazoa > Echinodermata > Holothuroidea > Aspidochirotida > Stichopodidae > Stichopus > Stichopus horrens. Next base: position 14,096 of record VJOZ01052549.1, on the reverse strand, counting down.
GCATCCCTGCCAGAGTTTGGATGGATGTATTCCTTGATCTCGATGGTGTCGTCAGCCAGGAAGTAGTGCAGTATCATCTCACGAACATCTCCGAACATTTTCTCGGTGTCGTCCCAAAAGCAATAGAAACGAAGAACGTGGCGATCATGGTCGAGGAACTGTTTCAAGGTGTCCACTTTCTCATATGGTCTCAGAGGTTGCTGTGATTCGTCCAGCTGTGGAAAGCAGTGGAGTTAGCTGAAAATGCATTTACTGACTTTATCAATAACTTAGTCATTTTGTGGTGCTGTTAACGTTCTGGATGACAGAGCACTGTAAAAGTTGCAAACACTGCAAAGCTACATACTTTGTCTCTAGTATCACTTTTGTCCATCCCTCTATCACTCACAAATAATTCTCACAACAAAATGTTTTGCGGCTTTGAAATTGAACTTTCTGAAAATGTCCACTACCGTACCCTGCAGCGGACCATCTATCCAACACAACTTACTGTAACAACAGATAATTATGCTAAAAGTATAGTCTATCCCTTACGGTAAATTATTGTAAAAAGCGATACTCTAGTTTAGAAAAAAGACATTTTCATAACAACGTATGAGTTTATTAAAAGTTCCAGGTTTTCTCTTGAGAACCTTCAGGTTTGCCATTTTGAGATTGCAAGCATGATATGATGGCATACTCTTTTGACAATTTAGCAAACACACCAGCAAGAAAGAGTAGGAAAAAGTAACTGGTGAACAAAATGAATCAAACTGCAAATTCCTTGGTTTGATTTGAAATTCATGAAATTGAGTTACCTTTGTTCTGTAATTTTGATGGGGATCATCAGGTGTTTCTTCAGGAGCATTCACCCTCATTCCCAACTTTCTCAGGAAATTAAAGGTAAACTGGTCACAGCCGGTTATCTTGAATGTCCTACCATACAAGGTCATCTCGCTGCCCACGTTGAAGTGTTCCACAGTGTAGCAGAGATCGTCATTGGGCGGAGGAAGAGGAATGCGGTGGCGCTTGACTAGCGTGCCTGTTCCAACAGAAAATTTGATTTCATGTTTCAGGTCGGCATAATTATGTTGTACATATATATTTTCACAGTTTTCTTCAACAGAAGAAAGTGCAAGCAAAATGGATGGTAAAATGAGCAGATAACTATGTAGATGTTCCACAATGCTAGTAGGTACATGCAGCAAATTTGGTGCAGGGTTGCAGTGTTCAAGTTGTTGTGGGGTGAAATTCAAAAATATAAATCATTCTAGTACAGCATGCCATTTACTCCAGTTTGGGAATCAATTGTGCAATTTGATTCCAGAAGATTAAATAATATGATGCCTTATAGTTGAAACCTCGAGATTTACACAATGAGAAAAGTGAAAGCATAAAAAATGACCAATGCATAGGGGGCCTCACACCGAAAAGTGAGCAAGGCGTCCACTTCATTTTTATGCAGGAACCCCTGTAATGAACCTGTGTCATCTTGCACACAAAGCATGCTCTATATCTACCACATATTCATTATATTCATATCCACACATTATTGGAAACATAAGACCATAGATAATTAAGTGTGAAAGAATGTACAGTGCTGCCTATCAAAGTAGTGGTCTAAGAGCTGACCTACACCGCCCTCACTTTTCAGGTGTGTGGCTCTTTATGCTGAGTGGTTTGCTAGAACATCGTGAAGATTTTTGCTATTGTCATAACACAATTGCTTATCATGATTGATGTACAGTAGGAGGCTACGCAGGTATTCATGATAACTTAAAATGAGGCAATCTCTCCTGGGAGATCACACTTTCCAAGTGGAAAACACAAGCGCAAGTTCCTTAGCAAAGGAGAAGGGAAGAGGCAGGAGGCCTCTCCTCCTGAAATTTGTGCACCCCCCATGGTAAACATTATGTCATGTACCTGTGGGTCTGCCCCAGGTCTATTTTGACCCCCCTAGGAATTTGACCTGGCTACAAGCCTACACAAGTGGCCATCACACACCCTTCACTTTAATGTCTATGTTGAGTCTCACCTTGTGGAATTCCGCTGTTGTTAACTTGAGGTTCATTGACTTGGATAGAATCATCTTCCAGGTAGAAATAAATCTTGCATTTTCTGATTCTGTATTGTTCTTCAGGTTTCTCGTGAACAGCTTCTTGGAAAAAGGCATCAAACCTTAAAACCTGTTGATTAAAAATCAGTTACAGTATTATGTGCATTCAGTTGAGGGAGACTTCACTGAGGCAATAGCCAAATTGGCAAGAAAAGCCATACAGTATTTTGGCACAAATAGACATAACTTAACATTGGCTAATGGGAACATAGGTGGGAGTTGTACACCTTTAAATAGTAAAGAGATTCAGTAAAATGCATTTTAATATTCTGAAAAAAAAAATGCAGTGAAAGTTCAGCCAGGATGAGAAAAAAAGTTGAATTATTCGCATTTTATTTAAAAAAAAAAGAAAATTAGGAACAGATCAGTAACCCAGAAATATTCTAATTGTTAATGTAAGCACAAAGCAGCAACAACAACAATAAACAACAACAAAAATAAAAGGAAAAAAAACACAAAAAACACACAATGGAGGTGGTAAAGCCAGAATTGCCAACTAGATGTGAACAATGAAAGTAAATTCTATTGTTTGCAAGGGGTCTAAATTTTGGATCTGCCGAGAAGCAATTTCAGAACCTGGTCGATCCTGACACCATCAGTTGGGCACACTGATAACAACCACTCAGTAAAACACACAGTAAATACAACACTAGTACCTGTCGGTCAAAAGCGACCCATGCAGGAGCTGCATTTCCTTTTCCTTGTGGTATGTTGCTGCGATTTGGTTTTGGTTTCTGATCAAGCAACTGGGATCCACCGATGCCTGGCTTATGTTCTCCAACAAGCATTGAAACTTCATTGCGGTTGTCAAAGTGATGTGACTTGTGGAATTTCTCTCTACCAAGCTGTGAGTAAAAGCATGAAAGGCACTCAACGCTGAACAAACTGCATGGCTTCATCCATTCCTTATTGATACAAACAATTTGTTAGTGAATTGTCAGAGACAAGCTAAACTCTACTGTACAGCATATTACTCTACCTCCAATGTGACATGAAACTGCATCTTTTCATTGAATTATTCTATTATCTTTTTTTTCTTGAGCTTCACTTTGTTATGACAGATCTACACTAAAATACTCTGTAAAAAGGCCAACTGAGAAGCACCACATATATTCCCAGATAATGTGTTTGCTTTGTACAACGTGAACAACCTTTCGTCTAGCAAGGTGGACATTGGTCCCACACTACCAACTACTAGTTTTCTTGACTTCGGCCAGCCATTTTGCCTAATATGGCTGTATTCACAAACTAACTTTAGTTCTTTTACCCTGGAAAGCTTAACACTTAAAGGGAACAAATGTGTTTGTTTACAGAAAGAAAAAGAACAGGTTTATAGACATATATTCATGGCACACAAAAAGATGGATTTTTCAAAGTAAGGCAGTATGGTGGCTAGCCTGAAAAACGGATGTGAGTTAGTCATGCACCAGCTGACTGCATTCGTAACACCAACATCTGCGAAACTAAGTACTGCATAGTTTGGATTTGGGCTCAATATGCACACAGATAGCAACCTGTTAAAATTCAAACATGCTAATGTAATCAAGTACACTAAAGTTTCTCACTGACTGAAGTCTGACCCAAATTTACGATATCAATATCTATAGGCCTATTTCTACGCCAATTGTCAAACACTGCATAAGACTCACAAATGTTGACTTATCAAGAGCTTGTATTGTACATGAAAAAACTCTGTCATTCTTCGCAGTGCAAATACAGTATGTACAGCAGAAAAACAATACATACAGTAGTTTATACATTCCAACACTGGTTTTGACAGTCATGTATTTGCCTTTTATTTTGAGAAATAAATTTCTCAAAGATAGATATGAAGAAGTGTAATTGATAAAGTTTGTTCAAATCCTTTTTTCTTCAAAGGAATAACCACTCCATCATTTTCATGACTTGTGAAATTGATAGGCAATTGAAATGCCTTTTAGTAGGTTCTACTGGGAAAATACTCTTCGAGTCTTCTCAAGGTTCTGGCTTCGATTGCCTAGGCCTAAGTATTAAAGCATTTTTCATTGAGCTGCAACTGTGGTGTGCAAAGCCAATACTGGAATAATTCAAAGACAAACCTTTGTCCTTAAAAGAAACTAATGCATTTGTTACACAGATAACCATCATATTTTTAACGCCAATGTTTGTGGATGTAGAATGATAGGTCATTCAAAATGAGGAAGGACAGAGGGATTCTTCTCATTTTCAATTTTCTAACACAGATAGAAATTCAGTTACAGTATTTGTTGCTCAACAACAACTTATTCACCCAAATGATCCAAAATTCAAATGTGTATCTTCTGTTAGTGTTACTCATCACATGCATAATATTTTGAGGAGATGAAGCTTTCATACAAATTATATGCCTAACTGTTAGATGTCTAAGCAACAACAACATTATAGAAACAAGTAACAATAAATTATCGAACCCTAAAATACGGTATCATAGTAGTAGGCTAAGGGCCTAAGTAATTAAGTGAGCTGTACTAATATCACTAACTTGGGCCTAACGTGTACCATCCTGTAACTTAGATTCTGCTAACCAGCTTAGAGTTGAATAACGTCGTATTCGTAAACATTGTGAAACATGGAAGCAGTACCTTGTCATTAAAGGAATTTCCGGGCAGGAAAGGTAACGACATCTTCACATGAAGAAAGGGGCCGCGATATATTTTACGCTGAAATGAAATTGATCAAATATGTTGGCGATTGATCCAATCAAATCCTGACTTCAACTTCAAGCTTAGTAAAGTATAGTAGGCCTTACTTCAATACTTGTACGTTGTCACAATCACACATAGTTTGAGCGGTTACTAAGTTGTTGCTAGGCAAAACAGAAATCTGGCTTACAAGCATTGTTAGAAAAAAAAATGTCTAGGCGTAAAAATTTAAGTAATCTGAACTATATTCCTTTATTTATAAACTTTAAAAATCTATAATATAACTGGATAATGTATTTTTGTTACGCTTTAGGGTGTTTATTAACTAAAAACTATTTTACTTAATATCGACAACTTGCATTGGATTGCTTCTGATCACGCGTTGCTGTCGTGGGATTTTCCCTTTCACATTACGCTTCCAATGAACCGGTACGGTGACGTGACTGGTGATAGGACGGTACACGGTGAATTGGTGACTGGATGAACCAGAATATTTCAATTATGAAGGCTTGTTAAACGTACAGTAAAATTGTAGGCTTGTGCATTTCTTCTACAACTATCGGAATTTATCAGACGGCTTTTGATGAAGTTGCACACAGTTTAGCCTGATTCATCGCATGCTAAGAGTAAGAAAGATTCAAAGATACTCGATGATCTTCACTTACTAACGACGTAACATTGGGCCTATCCAAGGCCTCAGCACAGTGCACATTGCACTTTTTTTTTACGAACTTTTTTAGGTACGAAGGCCGTTCTGCTAGATGAATTGTACATCGTGAATCTTATTCGTTGCAACTTGATTGTATATATCTCTGTGGACAGTGACTTTCTGTTGCAATGCCTAAGACAGATCCTTGCCAGAAACAAGCATGTGCAATCCAAGCATGTTTGCAGGGTAAGCTAAAAATGGTTGAACTGCATTTTCCTAGCATACTGTAGCCAGTAAGTTCCAAATACAAATAATGGTAAGACAGAGTTCCAGTGGGAGCTTTTAATGGATAAGGTACGTCCCATCTGGCACCCCAATTTATGTGTCTCTGGTAATATGGTAAGGAACATCTCAAATGGCATATTCTGACAAGACTGGCTATTCACCGAAACAAATCGGTGGGAAAAAAAAATCATTGACATAAAAGATTGATAAGTTAAGACAGTAGATAATTTCACCTATTTCTCTCTTCGAAAAACTTTTCATTATATTTCAGCATAGAACACTTCATCCAAACAAAAAAGTAAGGAGTTTCTCCTAATTTTCACAATTTAATGAAAAAAATATCGTTACATGATTCTTAAAAGTCATTCATGAAGTACAGCACGGTTGACTCACTACTGTCCACTAATTCAAATCTGAAGGACTACATTTTCCCTCTAAGGTTTAGCATTTAGAGAACAAAATTTCTGTAAATAAATTTCCAAGAACACCAGTGCATGATCTTAATCTTTCATGTTTTTCACATGACAGATGAGTTTCATATGTTTATCCATTAACTTTTACTTGTCACTTGCATAATTTTGCAGTTATCAACAATATTTGTAAAAGGTAAAACACTCAGATGAGATTGAGACCATGCATTTTCTGTTAAGCTGTTATGTATTACTGGTTCACAACAATTTACACACGATTTACCCTTTTTTTGGGGAGGGGGGAGGGAAATATAATGGGTGTACAGTACTGCCAATTCCTGAATCAACTTAGTCTCTTCAAATCACTCAGTCTCTCTAAATCACATCTTAGCAACTACTTGCTTAACCCATATCAAAACCAGTCTGGTCTTTACTGTACAAAGAACATTTAATAGTAACCACAGACAAAATTGACATGTTCAAGCAGTCTCGTATCGACCAAATTTTCAATGCCTCTGGACCAGCTGAGCCTAGCTAAGCTTAAATTTGAAATCTCACTGCTTAATAGCCCTTCAACATTTTTGTCAGTGGATCACTAACTTCATTTTTTGACTTGAAATTCACTTGATCAGTGGTAACTGCTGACTCAAAATGACTTGTCCAATTGTTTTCGACTTGACTAGACTTGACTCAGATGGAGCACTGACTCGACTTGACAACTAGTGCCGACTTGACTTGACTCTATCTGTAATGAAGACGACTCGACTTGTGACTCGAGCTGAAGTTGACTCTTTACAACTCTGCTGTTTCATTACCGATTAAATGTTATTGGGGTTGTAGGAACTGGGGCAGACAGCCTTCTCCTGCTTATGTACAGCCCTCTTCTTTTCTAGGATATGATCAATCACACTCTTAAATCTCGTGTAGCAGTAAGCCAAATTGTGAATTTGATGTGTTTTCTGTCAAGGTACATTGTTTCATATTCCCTTGTAAAAACTCACCATTATGATGTTTATAGATTTGCAACTACTGTAGGCATGGTTACCATGTTTTAGCTACAGTGGTTGTACAGTAAACAGATTTCTGTAGGAAAAAAGCTGCTCAAAGTGAATTTCAGTGTACTTTTGGACGAAGTACTGTAGTCCTGGACTCAACAATTTTTTTAGCAAGGAAACATTGATGAATTTGTTGGCAGAATATGCACCACTAAATGCCACGATACAGTGCATGATGATCAGCGAAGGGACATATAAGTAATAGCCATCCTCTATATTCTGTTAAAGCCTTATGTACACCGTTTTTAGCTCGACTCTTTTCTCTTTTTACAGAAAGAGAAAACTCTGATGAATAGCTGACATGATTTCTCTAGTTCAAAAGCACATTGAAAAATTGTATGCAGATGAATGGCTAATGCACAGTACCATAATTTTCTTTCTTTATGCTTCCAATTACATGCTCACTTCATGACCACTTCATGTCTGCAGCCAACAACTACAAGGAAGCCAAATGCCAGAGTGTCATTGCTGCCATGGCAAAGTGCTGTGAAAACAACAAATCATCTGAATCCATCTGCTGCTCCGGATTTTTGAAGGAAAATGCAAAATCTGGCAAAAAGAAGAGCTCTGTAACTGTGGAGTGACAGATGGCGACATCACATTTTTTGTTCGTTGGAGGAATATTCGATGCCTTTATCGACGACATGCTCAGGGAGTTTGTAGTTACAGCAGGCAACTGATATGTACAGAAATCTCTGGGTTTCTTTCTTATGGAAGTGTATGCTGTAGGATTACTTTTGTAAATCTAACATGTACTGGTATTCATCAAATGCAAATTATGCAATGATCAGGGGGTTTATTATGTGTTTCCACCATTAGCATTGCCACTCTTATCAGTGTTAATGAAAAAAAAGAGCCACTGAATGCACTTCAGTTTCCTGCAAACACTTTACAAGCATGTCTGTGCTTTATGACAATATTTAGTCAAAAAATGTGCACAGGCATTGTTGTAATAAGTGCATGAGAGTAAGAAAATTTTTTTGTATGAGCACAGACTTTCCCACCTGTTGCATGCTGGGGACACACAATTTCAAATCATGGTTAAAATGCTGAATTCTACTGTAGACAATCATCAAATACAATTGTCAGAAAGTGTGCTGAATACATGTCTTTCCACTACCAGAAAAAACAGGATGTCTGGATACAAAATGCTCAAATCTCCCAAAAAGTTATACCTTAAATGTCTCCCAAACGTTTGCAAAATCAGTCTTCTTTCTTTCATTTGCACCTTACTCTGAACAAGTAAGCCATATGCTTGTTGGTGCACAGTATCTTGTATACAGTATGTTGGAAGTTGCAAAGATGTTAACTCTTCCGTATTCAAAGGTTGTGATAATTTTGTCAAGTGATCTATGGCTGCAATTTAATTTAGCCAAATGCAATGATTCCTTGCTTGCCACCTAACAAGTTAGCTAAACTTTGCATATTGAACTCCACTATATTGTTTCTTTAGATGAGGCATTTCACACAAAAAGATTACATCTGAATTTTCAGACCCAACCCCTCTGACATTTAGACACTAGCCGTTGCTTGAGACTTTCATCATTTGTTACAGAGTTTGACACTGTCACAGACTTAGGGGTTGCCATGTGTTCTTTCATGGGGTTAATGGTTTGTTTACAATGTTCTTACTGCTGTTTATCCTAACATATAAAATGTAAGTGAAGCAAAAGAAATATTTGATTGGAATATTATAAATTTGCAATAAGTACTTTATGTGCAATCTCATTACAAAGTTTTAAAATAGCACTGAAATTCATATGTATGGACTAGAGGAATCTTATGAAACTTGTAGAGAAAAATGCCTTTGAGACAGTCGGTGGTGGGCTGACTGTGGCAAAGATCCCCAGCAGCGGTTCTTTGTGGGGCACCACAAAAGTGAAAGAATTCCTGTGGTGGTGATTTCAGGGGATCTAGTGGGTATTATCCAGCCCCCAAACACCCCCGAAGGATGCACCCACACCGCCACTGGTGAAAGTCATCCTAGCTTGTGAGCATTGGCGAATTCAATGGGATACGTTTACATGGAACTGAAAAAAAAGAAGAAAATTTGGTATTACATTCCTTGTTTCAGCTGAGTGGGACATGGGCAATGTTCATCTTATCAAACACAAGAGTCAATCCCAGGGAGGATCAACACTTATTGTTAACAGGGTTACTGGTGGTTGATGAGAGTTAAAAGACATTGACTACAGTATTTGAATTGTGGGAAATAGAGGCAATATTCACTGTATGACCTCAATAAAAAGTTAATGGCTAAAAAGAACTTCTATTGAGACAACATATCTGGAATTGGTTCTCTTTTAATCACAGATCATGGTGGGTGAGGTTGCATTGAAGTTTACATGAACAAACAAACAGAAGCATTTACCAAAAGGGCAAGACAATTCTTTTCATGTCAGGTACAGTGGCTGGAGTTGACGTGCAATAAGAAAAACAAATAATAAAAACAAGCTATAAGTTCAAAATATAAATTGCAATTTTTGCAGTTTCAAAAGTGACATGTTTCACACTTTTACATATATTGTTTGCACCATGTCCAAAATTCTGATCCGCCGGGTGCTGACCGTCCACAGTCTGTCAGGTACCTGGATACCCAGGTGTGTAACTTCCGTGAGGCTACAAGTTTGTTGAGTAGCCATGACACAACATTTTGCTTTCATCTTAATGTAACACCATGTACCTTCAGGGTCATATGGGTATGGCAAATCGGTTTTTAGTTACATGCAAGCCGAAATTTGGTACAGGTACAAATGGACTTTCATGAAACTTTGGATCCGGCTTTCAATTTCAGAGCCAAGTCATGACACTGTGGGGGGTTACCAGATGCAAACAAACATATGACTAAGTGTGCTTGAACATGGCTCACTGTTTGGTCATACTAGTTTCAAAGTTGACAAGGACTGCACCACTTGGTTTCAATAGCATCAATTTTCCACTGAAGGAATCAATGTGCGGCGTGTCTACAATGAAAAGGAAGTTTCAAAACTAAAAACTATTTCCAAAATAAACGAATAAACATCTAGGAGTAGCACATCAATGAAACCATAATAACCATGACAACAGTACAATGGGTACACTATAGCTGTTCCCCACTTCCCCTCTCTCTCTCTCTCTCTCTCTCTCTCTCTCCCTACCCTCCCTCTCTCCAAGATCATGTGACCTCGGTCTGTTCTTGCACTGAGCAACCAAAATCTTGGAAAAGTAATGTGATGTTGCAAAGGTAGAGCTTTGGTAGAGCTACTGTTGAAGATGAGAGCAATGATTCCAGTTTTGGACCTATTTAAATGCATATCAAAGTGGACTTGACACAGTGCTTATGCTGTTTACGTCTAAACCAGCTGAAAGAATGACACTGTTTTTGTACTCATTTATACGTCACCTTTGAGATAAAAAAAAATCATGATTTATATCGAGGGTGTGTTCCTATTTGAGTTTGAGTGCCAGATAATTGTAACAAATCCACTTTTTGTGGTCCAGCCTCAAATTATCTATTCATAAGAAAGCATTTCACCGAGTCGTAAAAACTGAAAGGGAGAGCTGGGTGTTTTTTGGCACCTTTGGACGAGTGCCGGGTAAACCGCACAAGTGCTGGCCATCTGGTGTCGGCACAAAAATCCTTCTAATCTTACTACCCTAAGAAAACCGGTCAAAGTTTGATTCTGTGAATACCACCAAAGTTTACAATCTTAAATATTTTCACACACTCAAGAAAGGTCTCACTGGATCTACTGTTCATGCACACAAAACTACATGAGTGGGGTAGAAAAACTAGAAACGAACGGGACACACCATATTTCATTTCTTCAACACCATCAAACTGAATGGAAACCAGATATTACTGTTTAGTTATAAAATCTGTTCACTGTGAAAGCTAAATTAAAAAAATCACCAGCAAACAATAACTGCATTGAATAAAACTTACAATGATAATATCTTTATCATATTAGTTACATCTTACAATTTAAAGCTGATGGTTCCAGCACTTAGAAGTTCCGAGAGAACGAAAATGTGAGACTCCGAGAAAGATGGCAATAACCTGGTTAAAATTATGTAACACTTGTATATTTTACTCATAGACTTTTAGGAAAAAGAAAATTGTGAGTTAGTAATAGCAGGATGAAAACAAAGTGTCTTTAACTGAATAGTAGTTAGAAGTATCAACAAAAATTTTGATTCACTTTTATCTCTATTGACTGAAGAGCAGAGCTTGAGGGCTTGTTGTCATGGGTCCACATTTAAAACATGCTGACATTGGAAACATGCTTATTGCAAGATGCCTTTTTCGATGGCACCCTGACCTAAAAATGTGGAATAGCCCAATCATCACTTTGCAATCTACATGCTATCCGTCTTCTGAAACAGACAGCTGAGGGTGACATTACTGCTCCAGTGGGAATTTCATAGGGTAATCCATCCTAGCTTGTTTAGTAGGAGTGACCAATTTTTAAATTGAATGCAGTTCAGTGTTTCAGAATCAGCCGATCAAATTCAAGCAAATGTACAGATAGGAAATGATGATGGGCTGAACAAAAAGGGCCCACCAAAAAGGACCCACCAAAAAGCAAGAAAGCTTGTAAATGCAATGATTATGCATCAACACCAGAGGTCAATAATTCCAGTGCATGATAAGACTTGTCCACCTAAATTCCATGATACATTATTGCACAAACGCACAAGTTAGACTTTCACACAACTGGCATCGCCATCGTGTTCCCACAATGGGTGCTCAATATAGATCCCACAGTCTCACAGCAGTGTGTATCTGTAAGATTTTCTCTTTTGAGATAGGTCATTACGAAGGTTCTCGTCTTGCATAATTTTTCCACTGTCGACGAAGGGAAGCTACATCGCTACACCGAGCAAAAATCCAGCACCAAAGCTGCTCGACAGGATTACGTTCTTTTTGATCAAATCCTTGGCCTGCAAAATGAGAAGAAACTTGTTGAGCCACAAAAAAAAAAAAAAATGTAGACTGGAGCAGAATTAAGGACAACGGTGAGAACTATCAAAAGGAGATACTGAATCGGTGATGTCTGTCAGTGTATCATGAAGGACTAATGTAAATGCCTTGTATATACCAAGACTTTCTCTAGCACTGCAATATGTTTTGCACAGTGTGAAGAGCATGGATAACATGTTTTCAGTAACCTCAGCTCAGAGGAGTGCAATGAATGTGGTATCACTGTCACAGCATGACATCCATGGTTCGGTCTGACCACTACGATACAATTTCACTGGAAATTGTACTGCAATATGTTCCATCCAAGGGAACAATTCAAACTGTAACGGCACTTTGGGAACCATCAAACTGGAAATGTATCGCAGTTCGTACCTTGGGCCATCTGTCTTATTTGCTGTAGCCATATGTGATCCAAACAATTTGAAGCACAGTTACTGAACAGGTTGCAACTCTTATTTCCCTCTTGAAACTTGGGTACTCCAAGCTCTGCCTGTTGCCAGCTTAACGACAAAAATTTACAGATTCAACTTCCTGACTGCTGGTTGCTGAAGAGGTGTGAATTGATCCAGGATGAAGAATGGGAAGACATCCAGTTGGTGAACTTGGGAGATTTTACATTATACATTACAATTTGCATTGAAGAGTATACTCTACAATTCATGTGCTGAACAAGTTAAAGTGTAGGCCTATCAAACCTACACAATTACAAGAAGATGCATTCTGGAGGTCGGAAAATAAAAAATCCCATTCACCTCACTCCTGGGTTCACAGCTCGTTCCATTGCTGAGACATGAAATATTGAAAGACATTCACTTAATTTAAAATATTCCATGACATGTATGATTTGTGATGTCCCTCTTCTACAACTCACATTGCCTGGTTTTGTTTTCTGTAGTAGTTAAAAATGTTTATATACACTTGAAAAGCTAATTCTTTTCTTGCGTAGCATGTTTTGTGGGGATGGTGTTGATGGTCAAATCACGCCATAAGAGTTTAAGGCAGTGATCATACTTCACGACAAGGTGTGATAGATTCCAAAAATACAAAGAAAAGTAAAAACAGTTATTTGAATAGTGCCAGAATGACATCAGCAAATGATTGCACAATCTTCAATTTCAGATTTATGTCTCAGCTAAGGAATGTCCTGTGAACTTCAAAGTTGCACCATTTGCATTCATTTTTTCATGCTTTTGTGACATACATTTTTGAAAATTGTGCTCTTTAGATCCCCTTTTAAGTTCATCCCTCAAGTTGGACTACATTTCTCTTTTTAAACGCAGCACTGACGACATACCTGATAAACTAACCCCGATACCTGTGGCAGTCTCTTTTCAGCTTCCTCCGTTATTCTCGACTGTGTCTTTGATACGTCTCTTTCGACTCTTTGCCAGTCAATTCTTAGGTATCCAGTTTGGTGTCCAACCTACAGAGGGTAACATCGAGGAGAGGCGGTGGGGGTAAAACAATTAAAACAAGTGGTAAATAAGATTTAATTACACTACATTGCATGAAGCATATACATTAATGAACAGAATTGGTGTTCCGTCAGGTCAAAGCTATGTAACCATCAGAGATAAGGATCAAGCTTCTTGTGAATTGGGACTTCGAGGCTGCTTTCACACTTGATCTCCAGCAGGGCTTCAGATCCGGATATGATCCACCCCTTGAGATCAACTTTGTAGTGTGAAAGCTCTCACACTCAGGAATCAGATCCGGAGATGGTGATCCTCCCGTCGGGGCAGATCAGATCTCGCGCGGGGGATCGAAAAACTGTGTGTGAAAGCTCAGAGAATCAAGGTGACCCGAGATCAACATGACCTATGACGTAACTTCCCATTTCAACATACACAAACGTGAGCAGCTGGGGTATGTACATGCTGCAGTATGCAGTACCATGCACACAGAGCATATACTATACAGTATACTCCGTTCGATTAGAGATCAGCTCCAACTTTGAGCGACTGGTTTTTCTCCAACTT